>JAVJIF010014302.1:0-101427 GCA_038442645.1 Agave tequilana | reverse complement strand
ACTCTGAACCTTGATGTCTTTTGCATTTTCTGCCATATAAAGATTTGGACGGTGTCATATATCAAACTGACTTGATATCTGTTAATAAGAGAATTCTATCAGAACTCTAGTAGACTGACCTACTTTGAATAATATTAAATGATTTGAATGTGGCCAAACTTTCACTGCTTGAATTCTGATAGAGTCGAGAGAGGTTACTTATTTCAAAGTCGAGACCCAAGAATACAATAATATCTGTTCAAAACTCATACTTACTCTGTTGGGCATGAAGCTGTTCCTGACGAAGAGTCTACAATAACATTACTAGATATTTTGCTTGTTCTCTGTCACTCTGAAAGTATACCATGATATCGTAGATAAAGAAAACTCGATAAACTGATTGCAATTAAATAAAAAAAACTGACAATGACGAGTTCTGAATGTTATACATTGATTTTCTGAAAATCATAATCAAGAATTTTTAAGAACCACAGAGAATCCTGAATGCTGTCTTCTGGATGATAACCAACTGTAGATCAATTTTGAGAATACCCCAGCTCCGTGAACTTGATAGAAAAGACTGTGATTGATCCTGGAATAGTATAAATAGAATTACCATAGCTCTATCTGACAGAAGTCTAAAATCTGGAAATTTTTTTTTCATACTGAAGTTCCTTGTATAATGGCACAGTCTATCTGATTATATAAGTGACGACTATCCCACTTTTTGTTCTAATCCTTGTGGTGCGCAATACCTATAATAATAGAATGCGAAGCCAAAGAACTATCCGATATAAGACAACACGATGTAACATAAACAGAGAATGCCAGAATAGTGAGAGTGAACCACATCTTATCGTCACTACATCTTCTATCTACTCATATCTTAAGTTGGTATAAAGACTCTAAAATCAGAGTAGTGAAAAGATGAAAGGGATTCAGGAATTAAGGGAAGGACAATCAAGAGGAAATAGATAACTTTTGTACTTGTAGTTGGATTGTAAAATCAAGGCTCATGTATCCAGTTGTAAATTTCTTTGCCATTAATTTGCCGACTAGTTGTACTGAGAATGTGAGAGCCTGGGCTCTGATATCATCTTGTAATGCCCCGATCCCATGGGTACGAAGACGTTACTATGACGTATATACGCAGGACAAAATACCCTTATATATATACGCTAAGCATCAGTATAGGCAGAATCAGAGTACGAAAGTATATGGTGCATTATACATTCTAACATAAGAGTACAATTAAAAAATCACAGGATGTGACACAATATTATAAGAATATTACATCACGGATAGGCGCAAAAGCGAGAATATAAAGAGATATACAAGTATGAACAGTACAAATGATGCTCAAAAGTTACAAAGAGAAGACTGAGAGCTATAATATCCCTAATTAGTAATAATGTATTTTATTTTCCTACAGTGTTTAATTGTTCTTTACTGATTATTTTATTGTTATTACTAATTAATTTAGTTTATTGCTCTTCTTCTTGTGATTTTTATCATATTAAATATGCAAATTATCTTGAGATATTAAATATTCATTTGGATTTAAATATTATTAATATTAATTATTGATATTAGTAGTAATTGTTACTATTATTATTATTTTTTATTAATTGTGTAATTGTTATTATTATAAATATTGTTATTGTTGTTGTTATTATGGCCATTGTTAATTATTATTTTAGTGTATTATTATTGTTAATTTTATTGTTGTTGTTATTGTTAACTACTACTGGTAATATTGTTGCTGTTATTATTTTATTGTTGTTGTTGTTATGATTACCCTTGCTAAACTTATTGTTATTATTATTCTCCTTATCATTTTTATTCTTTCTTAGCTCAAGCCCATACTCATTAGCTCTACCTTACCCATTTATCCTAATCCTTTAACCCATTAATATAACCCATAATCCCAAACCCAACACCCTAAGCCCACAACCCAATAACACGTCCTATATAAATCTTCACTAATCCTAAGCTTAACCCTCATTTTCTCCATCTCCCCTCCTGTAGCCTCCTCCTCCCCTTGCTCCTGCACAGCCCACGGTGCACCCCTGGCAGCACTTCCTTGACCTCTGTGCTCCACCAATGAGCCTCCTCTGCAACCCCCTTAGCTTGGTCGTTCCCCTCCTTCTCTCCCATGGCGCACCAACCAGGCGCACAACCTACCTGTGCATTCTCATAAGCCATGCCGCATCAACACCCCCACCATTGCTCGTGCTTTCCACCACTCCTTGCTGTGTACCACATCCAGGTCATAACTCCACCTCAGCATGAAATCCTCCCACCTCTGCCGACCCCGTGACTGTCCCCCTCCTTGATACTCTTTCTCATTCATTAGCTATAACAACATCCCTCCTCCTTGCACCCGAGCATAGGCCCCCCTTGGACCCAATGTGCTCCTGCAACCCACCAGGTCCGAGCCCATTCCACACATGCCCATTCCCTCCATCATTCCCTCACATCTGAGCACAACACCTTGGGTTGCCCTTCTCCTCCGGCGAGCTCCGCGATCATCCTTTGGCAGCCCGACCTCCCTTCGCAGCAGCCTGATCTCCTCCACGGACATCCTTTGGTGAGCCTCCATCACCGTCCGCCCTCTCCGCGGGAGCCACCGCATGGGGTGGTCGAGCCTTCCTTCCCCGTTTCCATCTCAGGTGCTTCACTATCTCTCTTTGTGTATGTTTATGTAGTATGTGTATTTGGGAAATGTGTGCTTATGATTATGTGTGTGTATGTGTGTGAAATTAATGTGTGTTGTGTATTAGTATTTAGTGATGAGGTGTTTGCATGTGCATGTGTTTGTGTGCGTGAGTTCTTGTGTGTGCGAGTGTATTTAAATGTGAGTATATATGTATGTATGTAAGTACGTATATAAGCGTACATATATATTGTATACATGATTATTAGTTTGTATGTATGTATACATATGTATGTTTTAGTGTTTGTTCGTGTGAGTTCATGTGTGTTCGATTGCACGGTACAGCGTTGCGGACTCGTTCATGAGATCTGAATGCAGTAACAGGAGATTCAGATTTATGATCGTTGTAGACCTGATCACTGGCGATTCGAAGACCGACCCATGGGATGATCTGGAGATCCATAATGGTTCATTTAGTGAAGACTAGAAGATGATTCGATTCAAAAATCGCGTCATTTCATGTGAATGTCTGTTCCCATGTCTTTTCCTTATTACTATTCCCAGTAAGTGTTCATGTATCTATTCGTATCATTTCATTGACCATATGATATATTTTAATAGTATGATTACCCGTATCACTTCATGAGACATAGAGAGTGTTTATTTTTACATTATTATTAATTATCGTTATATTCTATTTAATTATTATCATGTTCTGATATTGTTGATGCTTGTTAATTACTGTTCATGACATGCTCACTTCGATGTTACCTATATCACAGTAGTAGTGTTTGAGACTGGATTGTACCTGATATTTGTGAGTGGATATTGAGTTAGTTGTTCAGTAGTTAATACTTGAACCTATTAATGGATTTAATTGAGATAAAGTTGACTCGAGATTGGGATAGATTGGGTTAGAGAAATAGTATGTCTTAACATGTGTAGTGGATTACTAGACTTGTAATGTTATACCGAGAGAGAGTTATATAGACCATAGATGATGGATCAAAAGTATCTTGATATTCATATGCTTATGGATTTGTTGCCTTATCACTGAGGTATTCTTGTCCTATAATTTCATGGATAGATATTTACTATTTCAGATTCAGGATTATTTGTGGTATACCTTAGACTGACCTAGTGATTAGCCTAGTTTGTGTTTGTGAATGAGTGATATCTTTCATGTAAAGTATTTATAAGGCAATTATTTGGTGATTATTTAGAATCATTTTTGGATATTGAGGACTAATAGAATAGGATGCTATTTTACTAGAAGACTGATTCTACCTTGATGCTTGGATCTATGTATGACTTAGTTAGAGTTTGGAGTTGACTTGAGATGTGTATTCTTTATGTTGGATCTTGTGATTGACCTTGATAGAAATGAGAGTATATGATGATATTGATCGATAATTACTATTATTTGATAATGAGGACAGGACTAGAAATAGCTGACTGTTTATGTGAGACTCTGATATATATTAGTGACTAGAAGATGGATATACTGATAATATAAAAGACTAGAGTAAATCGACAGGAATGAGATAAATGGTTATTGATTTATTGAAGTGATGGTTTACCATATCAGATTCTTTGATATGGAGTGATACTTGACGTTCATGATGATTGTATTGAGACTATAGGTTGATGGATCTGTTACTATTATATCTTAATGCAGATGGATGTGATATTGATCAGTTCTAAATGAGACTGTCTATTGAGCGGTATCCAGACTCGTTATTGCATTAATTCATGTTATTAAACTTACTGAGAAAATATTATCAGACCGTAACATATGCATTGTTCTATTGTTCTAACGTTTACACTGCAATATTGTTCACATTATTATTGTTACATCACTAATATTGTTACTGTCACTTTATCGTACCAGTAATTGAAATAACATGGATATTGATTGTTCTAAGTAGTAATGTAATAGACAACTTACACTGAGATTGGGAAAATTGATGGAGGAGACAACATCTGTATTTTGGGTGGACCTAGAATACAGGTTGCGCAACTGAGATACAATTTTATTGCAGGGTTTCGGGGGATGACTGATATCCCATATTGTTCATATTGTTATTGTTATTGACTACCTAGCGGTAGGACCTGGTTTCAGCGTCAGGTCATTAGGCCGTGGTTCAAGTTATGTACAGATCCACCTAAAGCATAGACAATGTCTTCAAGGATCAGTTTCAATAACTTAGGACCCTGATTGATAAGTGTGATAGCCGTAGTATGAGATGCATCTATTACATGTGGCAATTGGTGTTCGCTGACATAATAAATAATAATGTACTATAACTGATTGTCTTTACCTGCTACATGTATGTATGTTGGATGTTAATGATCGATTTAAAACCCGCACACAAAAATATAGAGTTTAGAGAAGTGCTAGGTCCTCGATGCTACCGTGTAGCTTAGGGCTAACTGGTCGTGTTCCATAGGGAGGAACAATGATGGAAGTGTTGTGTAAGTTTCTTTTTTTAATATACCAAAACTAATTAATATTTATCTTCTTAGTTTTATAAAAAGAAATAAAAATAGTTAAGCTAATCTAAGAAGGAGATGGTAGAAGAAGAGTGGTGGTGGTGGTGTTGTTTTAAGTACAAAAGAAAAGGAAACAAATAATAAAAGTGTTGGTATAAAAATCAAAAAAAAAAAAACACTTACCTCTTCTATTTAAATCATAATGAAAATTATCTTGAAGTAAAACAAAGCAATAGAAAGAATAAATAATGCAGGGCTTTAGCGAGATCGAGCACAATGAGAAAAAGTGGGAAACCTCCATTGATTGTCACCTTCAATATAAGTTTCTTAAGAAAGAATTACAATGTGTCACTCTATAAACTCTTACTCTTCCTTTCTTTTATCATGTAACTCTCTCTAGCCTAAGCTATAAAAAATAAAAATTATATTGAAGAAGAAAAGAAAAATCTGAACTAAAACTCTCTCTCTCTCTCTCTCTCTCTCTCTCTCTCTCTGATATGGTGCCCTTTCTGCCTTTGAGGTATGAGGGCATTTATAGGAGAAAACCAGATGGATAGAAAGTTTCTGAATTTGAATTCTTCCTTTATCTCCAAACTTGATTTGATTTGTCTAAAATTTTATGTAGAAATTCAATTCTGATATGCAGCTTGTTATCATGTTGATTCTTGAAAATGACTTATCAACTGATAGATTTAACAAGAGTGATCACATAACATTATAGCCCTTTTAAGTCTTCTTTCTTGATCATCTTGAATCATCAAAGTTGAGTTTCGATAGTGAAAGTTATGATTAAAATACTAAAATATTTTCAATCTGAATCTAATTTAAATTGCTTCATGTCATCCATTGATCTTCTCTCTATCCATTTATCTTCTTTGATTTTCAGTTTGTCTTCTAGAATTGATAAGATATCCATTTATCTTCAGCAAAACTAATAGGGTTTTCAAACAATTCATTTTCTCTTTGAAATTAAATGATATTTCTTATCTGATATATCCAGTTTTTAGATAAATGTGCTTCTAAAACCTTTGGATTTGAATTGACCTCTTTGATTTACTTTCTCTATTTTCTTTGTTAATTACACTGCATACCACTAAACATGAAAAATACATTAAAAAGCTGAGTTTTATTTAAAAATGAAGAAAATGTGACATAAGTGATACAAAATGTGCAATGCGCGTGCACAATTATTGGACACCCGATAATACACATGATCTGATTGGACATCTGACGCTAGTACTGATTGACTCTACCCACTTGATATATAGACTGTGATAGATATTTGACACTGGATTAGATTCCTGATACATGTATGCCATGATAGATACCCGATAGTATACAATGACCTGGTTAGATGTATCTAACTCTGCTACTGATTGATTTTTATTACTATTCATTGATGATATACATGCTGTCCATTACCTAATTATTTTTATAGTTCAATTCAATTAACTCACACATTATATGCATGAGCACCTTCTTTTTTATCCTACACACTCGTTAGGTTGCTTTCTGAAGATTCTGAATTTGCACGTCGAGATATTGGATATTTTATATTATTAATCATGTGTTCGATAAGACTGAACATGTTGGAGGAGCTGGAGTTTTTCTCTACATATTCTGATATTATGTCTTATTTTTCAGTTCCGTTGATTATGTAGTTTCCCTGATTCTCTATATATTGCTATCAGTCGTTATTCCTTTTCTGTATTCATATGATATCATGTGTGGACACCCATATATAGTATTGTAGTTATTTTGATTTATTATAGTCATTTTTTATACCTTGTTCAGGTTACTTTAGGCTTAGGTGTATATGTGGGGGTATTCTTCTTACGTATATACGTCGCTGACTCTCGTCCGACTTCGTTTCCGTATATTTTGGGAAGCGGAGCGTAATAAGAGCCGAGCAGGGGGGTCAGAAAGGAACCCCGATGATCAACCGCTGATCCGCTATGCTACCGCTGCGCCACTTTGATCAACAGGAAGTCCACATGGTCAAAGTTCTGGGATCTAGACATGCAGGTCCAGGGGAGTCAGAAAGCTGCCCAACGAGTAGTAAGATGAGTGCCAGGTGGCATGCATAAACAAGAACACATGTATCAATAAATTCGAGTCGAAGAGCAGGTTTTAAAAATAGAGTCGTGATCACAGGCACACATGAGTAGGTAATGAGCATCAAGTAAGTAAATATAGCAAAACCAGTTGTACAATCCTAAATTATAGATCTGTGAGATCAGTATATCGAAAGAATAATCAAAATAAGGAAACCCTCATATATACACATACCTTATATCTCATGTCATCATAGCTTGAGTTCACACAACCCGAGTTATCTCCTAAACTAAGAAAGTAACATAAAACCAATAAAACCGATAAAATCGAATACAAACGAAACCAGTTGCATACGCTCAGATTACGACTTCATGAGACTAAGACGTCAAAGAATAATCAAAATAAGAAATTTCTCATATATATACCTTATATTTCATGTCACTGTAAGCTGAATGCATTCAACCCAAATTGCAAAAGGACATAATAAATTATTAATTAACATTTTTTATTATTACTCGTCTGACTCATATATCTAGGTATGTGTTACCGGTACACATACATTCATATATGATCATGATGAGCCGTTATTGAAAACTGATGGAGATTGATGGATCATATTTATAGTGGGTCCTGCCTCTGCCTAGGACACGACCTAATGGAAATTATTGCACCCAACACGAGTCTTCAAATGGAAATTATTACACCCAACACGAATCGTCTGTATTATGACCACTATAAACACGGCTTCAACGATATTCATCAGTTTTTTCCCATCCCGGTGTAAGTTGTCAATTTTATAGATTGATTATTTAATTATTAGGTTACATGAATGACAAAGAAAGACAGGCGCAAGTACAGGAGTTATTATGGTTCAGATTTATAGCTTGTTCAGGTTACATTTAGGCTTAGCGTGTATACGTGGGGTATTTTCCTCGCGTATATGCGTCGCCGACTCTCGTCGCGTCTCCGCTCCAGCGTATTTTGGGAAGCGGGGCGTGATAGGGTTTTCTTGGTATCAGAGCCAGGTTTCGACATAAATCGAACTTGATTCTTACCAGTAATTTGAATGAGCTATAATTACACTACAATATACATATACTATCCATGATATTGTATCCACTTTGAATTGATTGTCCTCCCTTTGAAAATCCATCCCTTTGATCTTCCAATCTCTCTGATTGCGTCTATTCTTTCAGAGTAATCTTGATTCCTATTCTCCTTGTCTATTCTATTTTTCTGATCTTGTCTTTTGGGAATTGTTCACTTCATGCTGAAGATGGTAGCAGATATCAGAGTAGCGCAGCAGAAGCGTGGTAGATTTATGATGTGCGGAGAAGTGACGTGAAGTTTGTTTGTCCTCTTCTTTGATTTTGGGATTCTTTTTACCATTCCCTGCTTTATTTAAATTTTGAGAACGAAATTTTTATAAGGTGGGTAGAATGTAATACCCATATCTTGCAATACATAAATTAATTGTGAAAAATAATACTTATTAAGTGTATGTGTATTTTTGTTTAAGAAAATTGTCATTTTTAAAGTTGAGATATTATTTTTATTAATTCTTGATTATTATCTTCATGATTTTTATTATCTCATTCTTCTTTCCTTGATCCTACCCGTTTGGATTTCATAACCCATTACCCGTTTCTATTTTCTAAATCCAAACCCACTTACCTATTTTGGATCAACCCGTAAACTAATCTAACCCGAACCCAATCCATATCCATTATACCCACACCCGTAACCCATTAACTAATCCTATATATAAATTCTCATCCTAAACCTAACCCAATTAATAACCTAATCCCCACTTTCTTTTCTCCCCCAACTCGCAGCCGCCATGCCCATCCCCACCAACTCGCAGCCGCAGCGGCCAGGCATTCCAGCAGCCCATGCATTACAATTAGTTGTTTTAAGCAATCTTTGTTCTCCAATTGCAGGTACTCATTCCCTTGGTGCACATCATTAAGTTTTGTTGGGATGCCCTAACTTGTTCATCCTATGTAACATTGACCTTGTTAGGTTGTGGAAAATCACCTGCTTTTTTATTGATCCACCAAGTTCGTCGCACTTGGTTCCCATTTTTTTACTGGTCATGAACATTACTCTCTAGACAATTCTATTTTGATAAATTATTCTCTGATTCCTCTTTATTGTCGCATGGTTGATCCTTCTCAATGGCTCATGCTAGTACATCTGAGTGTTACCTTGCTGCCTTTGTCACTCAGTTTCTCATTGTGGGCTATTCATTACTGGGACGCCACCACACCTTCCTATTCCAGGAGAAGCACGGCAGCCAGGAGCAGCCGCACACCCATGTGCGTGAGTCCTTTCCTTCTCCCTCTCTCTGTGTTTAATTGTAGGTAGCATTATGTGCTTGTTTATGTGTGTGATTAAGTGAGAATATGAATAAGTATGTATATGTTATTTGTGTTAATGTAGGATTATGTGCATAATTATTTAAATGTGTTGGGGGTTTGTGGTCATATAAATGCACAAGCACGCAGGGTGATGATTTCATGTTGCTTGGAAATAATTTTGACTTGGTATGTGCCTTGTTTTCATTGGTTCGTTTCTTTTCAAGTATAGCAATGGCAACCATTGGAAGGCAAGCCAAGCAACAATCCTTGAAGTACCTTGCTCTGAGCCGTTTTTTCGGCTCTCCGCGGGATGCCGTTGATCGCCGTCGGCGAGCGCGAACGCACCCCACGCTCTTCACGACGAGTTGCTCTATCCAACGACACCCTCCGCGACCCCGACGCCTCTGTCGGAGCCTCCGTCGTGCGCCGCAAAGATGCCCCGAGGTTAGCTTTATATTCTTGTATAATGGCATTTGTGTAATTATTGGGAAGTTCATTTATTATTTGTGTTGGTGTGTGCGTGGCTAGTGATAGGCATGCATGTGTATGCATGATGTATATGTGCATGCATGGATGTTAATTAATTAATGTATAGGTATATGGGTAATTATGCATTAGTATATATGTAAGTATATTATATGTAGGCATGTTTATATATATGTATTGTTGTGTATGCTTGTATACGTATGTGTACGTGGGTGTACACGTATGTGTCCGTATGCACGTGTGAGTGTTTAGCGTGCATTTATATTTATTGGTATGTTGGTTGCATGCTACAGTATTTCGAGTTCGTTTGGTGAGATCCGGACCAGTTGCAGAAGACCCGGAACGATTCGGATTCGTACCGTTGTGGACCCGACACACAGGAGATTCGAAGACCGATCCATAGGATGATTCGTAGATCAGTACCAGTTCGTGCAGTAAAGACCAGACGGCGACTCGGTTCCGAAACCGCGTCATTTCATGTGAGTGTTCGTTCTTGTGTATTTATCGTTATTGATATGCTTTACATGTTGCCTTTATCATTTTATTGACTTTTTTCGTTATACTTTACTAGTTTGATTGCTTGTACCAGTTCATGAGACATATATGATTGTCCACTTTATTCATGTAGTTGACTTTTGCTTGTATTAGCGGTATTTCATGTGTTGGTAGTTTGTCATTGTTGGGTTAGGCCTAGTTTTGATATACCTTTAGATTGTGACATGACTCGATCTATTGATTGGCTAGATTAAGTATATAGTTGAGCATCAGATATATGGATCTTGTATTGGACATTGAGATATTAGAGTTATATCATTTCATGAATAGATGATTACTGTTTCGGACTGGGACTAACTATAAAGGAACTTGGACTGTATACTAGATTGATCTTATGTTGGATTACGTATTGGTTATTGATAGATGTATATGATATCGAGGGATAGATATTGGATGGAATGACTTGACTTATCATGATAGAACTTAGAGGCATGAATATGTTGTGATGCCGAGTGTTGGGATATCATGACTGATCTTAATAGGAGAAGGAATTGTGAATACTTATGAATCAGAGTTGTATGTTAGAGTGAGAGAATTAGTACTGGATATTGTTATATGATGGAACAATAATTATTATATCAGATTACTAGATGTGTAATGGAACTATTGGGATTATGAATTAGTTATGATGACTTGGATCTATAGTTGAGTATATGAGAACTAACAGATGATATGTCGTTGATGTTTAGTATTGAAGTTGCTATTCTACATTGTAGTTGATCGAGGACATATTGGATGTGAACTTACCTTACTAGAAGATTATGACGATTGGATTGGTACATGAACTTATTCGGAGTTGGACTGAACTTGTGTTATAGATGATATTAGATTTACATCCTTTATGATTAAGCCCGATCTGCATTAAGATGAGATGATATATTTCAAGTAGAGTACTTTCCAGACTTGATATTCATTTATTGGTGATGACTTGATGATGATTCATTCAGAGGTTGATGTATACTTGTTATGATGTTAGAGACTGGATTACTTCAGTTATCAGAGATGACTTATTATGATAGTGAGTCTATTTGATATCAGTGATGCTGTACTTCGGAGTTACCAGATAGCAGTTATCAGTTATCAGTAGATTTGATTATCTTTTGATGATAACACAGGTGAGAGTTTAGTTGGATATTGGTGCACTGAACTTAACTGGTCATGCCTGGCACCTGACTGATAAACCTAGTATTCAGATTACTGGAAGTTACGGGAAATGTTTGGTTGACTGTAACACCGTATATAGTTTTATTGTTCATCATATACACGGTTACTGATATTGTTCACCGTGTATACGATTACTGATTGATTATTACTGTACTGATATTGTTACCATCCCGTAGCATCCCAGTAATTGAAATGGCATGAGGTATTGATTGTGACTGATGGCATTACCTAACTGACTGTATACTAGACACCTTTCACGGGACCTTGGCATATGACTGTATCACTATTACTTGACATCTAGTACTCCTGTACCCCCTGTATCCATGTCCCATGCACTGTTGACTTGTTAATAGCACAGTCAAACCGGCGTCCGGCGGTTTGCTGCCTGGTGTCGGGATGACGAGGATGTATCCCACAATCGTACTAGCGTCCGGTGGATCCTGAATGGAACTAAGTGCCACACGGAACAAAGTGCCACACCACACACGTGGTGGGGGCCACCTCTTGAATCCGTGGGCCACCTCTAGAATCCATTCCCCTCAGAGCAAAGTGTTGGCCCAATGGCCTTCCACTCTAGTTTTGATGATGATCAACACTCATGTAGTTATGTTTACTAATATTCTTGTGTTTTCTAAGTTTCAGATCATTAACAGGATATTAGTTGGTGATTAGCTTCAACAAGGAGTTTAGAAGCTATTCATGATGATTCCGGTGCCAAAGCTTAAAGATCATACCTTTGCACTTGGAGAATCACGGAGTTTTGGAGCAAGTCTACTTGAAGATGAAGATCGTCAAGAAGACTTAGGTATCTAGTTTAGAGTTTGTGTTTTAGATCCATATTTGTAAAGCTTAGTTTAGTTGATATGCTCAAGTGCACAAATCACACACGTTTTATGATTGAGTTTTGGTTTTCATGAATAGTTTATCAAAACAAGTTTAAATTGATATATGTATAGTTGCTTCATTCTATACATACATGCTTTAACGTTTTAAACAAACTTATTTTGACTATCCTATTCATGTTTTGGAAATTCTAGTTTGATAAAATACAAGTTTTGTTTTTGATAAAATTGGCAAGACACAAAAATGAATTGATATGATTGATATATGTCTTGAAATTTTTATCACAAGTTTGGTTATCAAAGTAAAATGATAAAACAAGTTTTAGAAAAACATATCTTTAGAAAAACAGTTTTTTTATTGTGATTAAAACTATTTTTAGATTTACTGTGAATTTATGGGATTTTTATTGAGTGAAAAGACCTATTTTCAAATCCCGTATCTGTGCAGAACTGAGGACTGTGCTGACAGGCTGGTCGGTCGACCGTGCCGGTCGACCGCACCAAGGGCCGGTCGACCGGGCCGGTCGACCGATGTGCACAGACGTGCACGTCTGTTAGGCACAGACACGGTCGACCGGGACGGTCGACTGAGTTGAGAGCTCTGCTCTCGGGTTTTATCGGTCGACCGGGCCGGTCGACCGCTGTTGCCCAACGGTCACAATTTTGACCGTTGGCGGTCGACCGGTGGCCTGTCAGGCTGCCACATCAGCCTAACGGTTAGTTTTTCCTAGGGGCTATATATACCCATTTCTCCATTGTTTTGGCTAAGATTTTTAGAGCTAAAAATTCCAGACTTTCTCTAGTGTTTAAAAGAGTTTTAAAAGGGTTTTTAAGCCAAAAGATTTCATCTTATTTGTTTTTGGTTTTTTGAAAATCAAAGAAAGCTAGGGTTTTGGGATTTTGATTTGGTATTTCATTTTCTATCATATACAAGAGATTTCCCAAGTAGTTTTTCTTTGTTGCTTGTTCCAAAAACACTTGTTTTCCACACTTGAGCTATCTTCTATCCTAAACTATTAGGATCTTTTGTTTGTGGAAAAAGAAAGAAAAAGGAAAGAGGTTTGTGGTTGAAATATACCACTTGTTGTAAACCTTGATTTCTTGAATTGCTCCTCTTTGGTAGAGGTGGAGATTGTGTATTGGGTTGTTGGTTTGGATCCCTCTTAGGTAGAGGTGATAGTGTTTGGTTGTGAGCCTCTTCGGTAGAGGTGGTTGTTGTTGGTTGTTGTATTGGCTACGGGCCTAACCCCTCGGTTGTGAGGAGGTTGTTGTTTGAGAGAGGAGTTTGGTACTCCTAGAGTTGTAAGAAATCCTCTTCGGTAGAGGTTCCCTCGGTGGGAGTTGAGATAGTGGAAATCCTACACGGTGGTGTAGGCGGGGATGTAGAGCAAGGTGCTCGAACCTCGAAACAAATCTTGGTGTTTGCGTATTGATCCATTGTCTCTCTAACTCTCTCTCTTATATTTGTGCAAAGCATCATATTCATATCATATCATATTTGCTTGTGTTGTGCATATTTCATATTGCCTTGCATTTATTCATATTGCTATTCATTCTTATATGCTTGGCTTGATTGTGTGTATTTTATATTGCTTGATTGCTTGTGTGTGTGTGCCTAACTTATACTCATCCAACAAGAGCTTCACATAGCACCTCAACCCATTTCAAGGGGAATCAAGGGGAGTTAGTCCAGAGCCTCGCAAGGGGAATTCGGCTACACTTGTTGTATTGTATTAGTTTGTGCATAATTTGCATTAGCTTCCGCATTTAGCGCACTTAGTTTGCAATTAGTTTTCTAGATTAGCATTTACACCTATTCACCCCCCCTCTAGGTGTTTTTCAATTGGTATCAGAGCTAGTGCTCCTGATACTTAGGCTTAACATCCTAGGAGTGAGATCCATTTGCTTGCTAATCTCATTTGCATTTGCTTGTTTGCACACATCTAGTTTATACCATGGACTTCATGACCCCACCTAGCTATGATCCTTCCAACATTGATTTTTGGAAGTATAGGATGTCCATGTACCTAAAACCCTAGGTTTGCATGTCTTTCTTGCCGCCACCAAGAGATGTTATCTTGGTGATTGCAATCATATAGGGGCCAATGCACAAGCCCTAGAGGCCATTAGAAGCACTTTACCTAAAGAATATCTTTTACGTGTTTCTAATCTTGATTCCGCTTTTGCAGTGTGGAACAAGTTGACAACAACCACCAACACCTCCAAGCTTCAAGTCCAAATCCAACAAGAAGAGGAATCTAGTGGAGAATCCGAGCCACAACAATGCTATATGGTCCAAGGGAATGACTCCCTTGAGGTACATTCGGAACCCCACTTAGATAGTGATGATGATGCTAGTTCTTCTAGTAATGATATTGTTGATCCCCATGCTCTAAATGAAGAACTTTCAATAGTATGTGAAAAGTTAATTGAAAAATATAAGATTTTGAAAAAGAAAAGTCTAGAAATAGAAAAAAGAAAATAAGTGTTTGCATTCTAGACTTGATTGTGTTTTGCAAGAAAAGGTTGAGGTCTATAATGAAAGGGATTCATTGAGATCTCAATTGGAACTTGCTTTAAAAGAAAATAATTTTTTAAAGTCTAAAAATGATTGTGAAACTCTTTTGAAGAAAAATGAAAATTTGTCTTCTAAAGTTGATTTTGTTTTAAAAGAGAGTGTTGCTTTGAAAAACAAAATCATTTCTATTTCAAATGAGTTGAATGTTTGTTTAGATAAGAATATTGTTTTGCAAAATAAAATTGATGCACATGTTTGCCATGCTAGTGTAGCTTCTTCATCTAGTCTACCTAATGCATGTACCTCTTCTTCTAGGATTAATGATGATATTTGTATGCTAAAGAAGAGAGTAGATTGTTTGGGCTCCACTATGAGCCAATGTGCTAAGAACCATACACGCTTGGAATCCTTGGTTCGAAAGAAACAAGTTCCATCTTCTATGCATGCACACCCTCCACGGCATACACATGCTCCCCACGGATACACCCATCACCATATGTATGCTCATGTGTACACATGTACACATTGTGGACGTAAGGGCCACCTTGCTAAATTTTGCTATGATAGATTACATACTCCTAATTTAGCAAAGAAATTTGTTTGGGTTAGAAATGAGACTAACCCCCATGGACCCAATAAGAGATGGGTACCAAAGACCACCCCCTCTTTATTTGATGTAGGTGTGGGCTCTCACATGACGTGAGAGTGATAGCACCTTGGAGTGGATGCGTTCCGGACTTCATGGAAATCAAATTGGATGCATCACTTTCAAGGGAAGGTTGGTGGAGACGACCACCATGTTTGGAGACAAGGAGAGTTGCTTCTTCGTTTTTGGTAACAATCCTTTACTCCCATTTATTGTTTACATGCTTTTCATGTTCATAGTTTATAGCATGTTTTTATTGTCATTGGATTAATATGTTCATTCCATGTTTATTAGATCCTTGACATACATGTATAGTATTTGAGACACACATGCTTATATGATCCCATACTTAGTGTTCTCACTTATGTTTAAGCTATAATGTACATCATGAATCTAATACATGTGAATTCACATAATAATCATATTTTAGTTTTCCATGATGACTTTTATCATGATGATTTTTATATGTGTTTTTGATGCTTCATGTTTTGAATATATGTTTAAGTGTTAGTTTTCATTAAGACTAGTTATATACTTGTACATAGAGTGGGCTACAAATAAATCTATATATAGTTGAAATTGAATGCTAATTTGAACCCATTAGATGTACTAGTATAGTCTAGTTTTGATGATTCATAAATATTAAACTTGTATTCTCATTTTTGAATTTGCTTTATGATTGTGTATTTCACTTCATGTATATGTTTGTATTTGCCAAACTTTAAGATATACATGTATACCCCTTGAGTCATTTGCCCTTCATGCAAATCTATATTTGGACTCAATTGTGTTTAGGGATATGTATGTATACTTCATGTTTGACAATTCATACATATACCTTGAAATGAAATTTGTGTGATGAAATTTAGTTTTTTTTCATGTTTCATGTATTTATGTTTAACTTCATGTATATGTCTACCTAGTTCAAACTAATCTTATACATATACATCTTTTTGAGCCACGTGCCTTAATGCATATATCTAGTGGACTCGTTGAGTTTTGGATATGTATGTATATTTTAGCTTGTATTAGACATACATATGCCTTGAAGATTAAATAAGTAGTTTTATATGATTTTTCATGTTTTTGATGGAATTATGTTTTAAGGAATAATTAAGCTTAATGAAATATTTTTCATGATTATGATCTTCACATATTATTTGTACACTCATATCTATTACTCATGTTTTTGTTCCTCATGAGTTATGCTTTATTGGTTAGAGTGATGATTATCATGTGAATTTCATTTTTGTTTTATTCCTTGCTTGAAGGATTCCGTGCTAGTTAACAAGTTTTCCATTAACTAGTTGCGGTGTTCTTCATTTTGGTAGTGATTTTCAAACAAAACTACATTTTCAAATCTATCTTTGAAAACCCCTACCATCCAAGGGCGGTAGGATGGGAGATCATGTTCATGAATGCCCTAAATTGAAAATCTTTAAAACTTGAATTATGATTGGGTGGTAGATAATATGATGTATACACTTGAACTTATTGTTATGTCAATTGGTATCATTGAACTCTTTCAATTGGTATCATTTTGATCTTCTTGTATACTCATATATGTTTTGTATGTAAGTATGCTTTAAATTCCAAGTATATCAATTTCTATTAGTATCTATCTTTCATACATATATATGTTTGTGTTTATGCAAGTGCTTGAGTTTCAATTTTGTTTAAATTGATTACTTTTAAATTGTTATCAAGACTATGCATGTCTTTAGTTTCTATTTCATAAAGGGGGAGAAAATTTGATTGTGTATTTCAATTGGTATTTGTACTCCCACTCTTTATGATTAAAAGTTGTTATTTTGAACATATGATATCAACATCAAATTTGTTTATATATTTTCAAAATGAAATATATTCCTACAATTGGTATCAAAATTTGTGTTTAGACATTCAAAATTTGTTATGTTACAATTCGTAATTTGTTATGTTTAATTACAATTGGTATCTCAAAATATTGTTTAAGAAAATATTTAAAGTTTTGATTTGTATTTCCTATATGCAAGGAGAGCTTAACATCTCTCTTACATATAGATTCATGTTGAGTATATTATAAATTGAGGAGCTTGACAACTCTTCTTTATATGATATACGTGTGTAGGGGGAGCTTCACATCTCCTCTTATGCATTACATAATATGTGTTATGTGAATTGGGGCTTGTCATCCCTTCTTCATGTAATGCATATGTGTAGGGAAGCTAACTTAACGTCTTCCTCTTCATGAATGTATATAGCATATAACATATATTGATCCTTGTTTATTGGTATCAAGATGCTTCATTGACATATTTTTAATTGATATCATGTCTGTTGTCACCCCTTATTTACTTTGTTTTTTGTTTTAGACAAAAAAAAAGGGAGAACATTGTTTGCATTATTTTGATTGACAAAAAGGGGAGAAAGATTTTTACCCCTCATCTTATCTATGGTTTTGATTGTTTACCCCTTTGTTGATGATTGACAAAAAGGGGGAGAAGTATTTGAGTTTTATATGCATGCGAGTTTTATATGCATGCTTATGTTTTATATGCATATATCATGTTTTAACATCAAGAATATTAAGTTTAATTGTTTATTAAGTTTAATTGGGTATCCAAAGCTTGCTTTGTAATTGTTGTAATTGGTATCTAGAGCTTATTTTGTTTTGAATATTCCATTTGATATCTAGAACCATTTATTGTTTATGCATACGCATGTTTCATGTTTAATATTCATTGCACATATTTATTGTTTATCCCTATGCATGAGTTAAGGGGGAGCTTCCTTGAAGCTTATCTTTAATCTATGCATATATAACTCCATGAGTTTTGTCATCATCAAAAAGGGAGAGATTGTTGGCCCAATGGCCTTCCACTCTAGTTTTGATGATGATCAACACTCATGTAGTTATGTTTACTAATATTCTTGTGTTTCTAAGTTTCAGATCATTAACAGGATATTAGTTGGTGATTAGCTTCAACAAGGAGTTTAGAAGCTATTCATGATGATTCCGGTGCCAAAGCTTAAAGATCATACCTTTGCACTTGGAGAATCACGGAGTTTTGGAGCAAGTCTACTTGAAGATGAAGATCGTCAAGAAGACTTAGGTATCTAGTTTAGAGTTTGTGTTTTAGATCCATATTTGTAAAGCTTAGTTTAGTTGATATGCTCAAGTGCACAAATCACACACGTTTTATGATTGAGTTTTGGTTTTCATGAATAGTTTATCAAAACAAGTTTAAATTGATATATGTATAGTTGCTTCATTCTATACATACATGCTTTAACGTTTTAAACAAACTTATTTTGACTATCCTATTCATGTTTTGGAAAATTCTAGTTTGATAAAATACAAGTTTTGTTTTTGACAAAATTGGCAAGACACAAAAATGAATTGATATGATTGATATATGTCTTGAAATTTTTATCACAAGTTTGGTTATCAAAGTAAAATGATAAAACAAGTTTTAGAAAAACATATCTTTAGAAAAACAGTTTTTATTGTGATTAAACTATTTTTTAGATTTACTGTGAATTTATGGGATTTTTATTGAGTGAAAAGACCTATTTTCAAATCCCGTATCTGTGCAGAACTGAGGACTGTGCTGATAGGCTGGTCGGTCGACCGTGTCGGTCGACCGCACCAAGGGCCGGTCGACCGGGCCGGTCGACCGATGTGCACAGACGTGCACGTCTGTTAGGCACAGACACGGTCGACCGGGACGGTCGACCGAGTTGAGAGCTCTGCTCTCGGGTTTTATCGGTCGACCGGGCCGGTCGACCGCTGTTGCCCAACGGTCACAATTTTGACCGTTGGCGGTCGACCGGACCGGTCGACCGGTGGCCTGTCAGGCTGCCACATCAGCCTAACGGCTAGTTTTTCCTAGGGGCTATATATACCCCATTTCTCCATTGTTTTGGCTAAGATTTTTAGAGCTAAAAATTCCAGACTTTCTCTAGTGTTTAAAAGAGTTTTAAAAGGGTTTTTAAGCCAAAAAGATTTCATCTTATTGTTTTTGGGTTTTTGGAAAATCAAAGAAAGCTAGGGTTTTGGGATTTTGATTTGGTATTTCATTTTCTATCATATACAAGAGATTTCCCAAGTAGTTTTTCTTTGTTGCTTGTTTCTAAAAACACTTGTTTTCCACACTTGAGCTATCTTCTATCCTAAACTATTAGGATCTTTGTTTTGTGGAAAAAGAAAGAAAAAGGAAAGAGGTTTGTGGTTGAAATATACCACTTGTTGTAAACCCTTGATTTCTTGAATTGCTCCCTCTTTGGTAGAGGTGGAGATTGTTGTATTGGGTTGTTGGTTTGGATCCCTCTTAGGTAGAGGTGATAGTGTTTGGTTGTGAGCCTCTTCGGTAGAGGTGGTTGTTGTTGGTTGTTGTATTGGCTACGGGCCTAACCCCACGGTTGTGAGGAGGTTGTTGTTTGAGAGAGGAGTTTGGTACTCCTAGAGTTGTAAGAAATCCTCTTCGGTAGAGGTTCCCTCGGTGGGAGTTGAGATAGTGGAAATCCTACACGGTGGTGTAGGCGGGGATGTAGAGCATGGTGCTCGAACCTCGAAACAAATCTTGGTGTTTGCGTATTGATCCATTGTCTCTCTAACTCTCTCTCTTATATTTGTGCAAAGCATCATATTCATATCATATCATATTTGCTTGTGTTGTGCATATTTCATATTGCCTTGCATTTATTCATATTGCTATTCATTCTTATATGCTTGGCTTGATTGTGTGTATTTTATATTGCTTGGATTGCTTGTGTGTGTGTGCCTAACTTATACTCATCCAACAAGAGCTTCACATAGCACCTCAACCCATTTCAAGGGGAATCAAGGGGAGTTAGTCCAGAGCCTCGCAAGGGGAATTCGGCTACACTTGTTGTATTGTATTAGTTTGTGCATAATTTGCATTAGCTTCCGCATTTAGCGCACTTAGTTTGCAATTAGTTTTCTAGATTAGCATTTACACCTATTCACCCCCCCTCTAGGTGTTTTTCACAAAGTGCCACACGGAGCAAAGTGCCACACCACACACGTGGTGGGGGCCACCTCTTGAATCTGTGGGGGCCACCTCTTGAATCTGTAGGGCTATCTACTGATTGTGCCACCTGGTGTTAGCGTGATATTACATTCTCAGTGCCTATTAGCATCCACACGCACTTGTATGTTGATAACACCTTGAATGCATGTTGTTTGGTTCTCTTTCCCTATTCGAACAATGATACCCACATATCGGAGTTCGGATGAGTTCTACTGGATGTGCGGGCTCCAGGGTGAACTGTCGGATGTTGTGGGACGCCGGTGGGATAGTGACAAAGATAACATAGAACACTACTGATTGTTTATTGAATGTTTTGAATGAAACATTGTGTCATGCCCTGAATTGTTACCCTGCCTTATGACATATGGCTGTATACATGATTGTAATCCGGACCAGATGATTGTAACCAGGACCAAACTTATGACCAGACTTGGATACCAACCTAGTGGCATGTGATAGGTCGCACATCTAGACATCTGTTGTTGGCTACAGTTGCTTTACTTGTCTTGTACCTGTTCTCTCATTCTTGCTATCTTTATTCGTGTTGCTACCATGTATATTATTGCATTGTTATTCAGTTGCTTTTGTAACATGTTATTTGATTATCTTAGTCTGCAGTTGTTCTTACTATTATCTATGCACATTGTTTCTTCTGCACGAGCTCTTTCCCCTTTACACACACACTCACCATGGTCGCGTTCTGACGACCCTGGATTTGCACGTCCAGATATTAGACGATTGTTTCTATTGTGCAGTTGTTCGATGAGACAGTACGCTTTGCGAGGAGCTTGGGTCCTCTCCCTTTTATTCTGGTATTCCTGCATTTTCTTTATTCATGCTATTATTCTTGATTCGTGTACATCACACTTAGCTTCCATTCTATTCCTTATTTCATTGAGATCATGTGTAGCTTTATATGTATTATTGCAGTGATGGCTGATTATTATGGTTCAGATTTATAGCTTGTTCAGGTTACATTTAGGCTTAGCGTGTATACGTGGGGTATTTTCCTCGCGTATATACGTCGCCGACTCTCGTCGCGTCTCCGCTCCAGCGTATTTTGGGAAGCGGGGCGTGACAGGAGTAACAGGAGCACATGAGTACAGGAGTATAATAGGCTATCAATTGTTACATTTCCGCAATGTATTAATCATGAATCAAGTAATAGCATAGTAGATGTCAAGTGATAACATACATATGTCAAGTAATAACATGCAGGTGTTAAGTAATAACATGCAGGTGTCAGGTGTCAAGTGATAGAATGTCAAGTGATAGCACGATAGATAATAACTGTCGTATAACACAATACGAAAAAATTGTACAGATACAGGAGATCGGTATGATAATCGAAAAACAACACTATTCTTGGAAAATAATTTAGTAAATATTTCAAACACTTCATAATCAGAATTAAAATAATTTATTAAACTATCAAGCAAGCAAGAGTGGAAGCAAGCAAGCGAATATCCAAGTAGAGCTAACCAAAGTTGGAGAGAATCAAACGTACAACACTAGACGCCATTATGCTTGGCATGATTACCGCTCGTGGCATAGCTAAAACGTATATGGTGAAGTGAGCGTATGAACACTATGCTGCCGCAAGTGATAAAGTCATGCTCATGGAGTAACTACATTCGAACAGAGTTAGCAGTAAAGTGCTGACGCTAGGTCCATCTACCTGGAGTAGCTGATTAGTTACATATATTGCATTTATATTGTCACCTTACCATACTTTTTAGCTAATAAATCCTATTAATAAGTCTTCTTTTTCTTTGTTAAATGTAGGCCCTAGTGCTAAAAGAAAGAAAAGAGAAACAAGCCCAAAAGCCCACCAAATTCTGATTCAATTCAGAATAAATTCAAAATGAAGGAATCAGGGCAAAATCTTGGCATATTAAGAGGTTGAGAAGAATCCTCCCTGAATCAAGCGATTGAAGCCACACAATCAAAGGCTATTTCGTCCACGTTTGGAGCAGAAACAAGAAAACTAGCAGAAGATACGGGCAAATCACCAAACCAAGAGATCCCCCTTTTGGGTGTGGCCACCTGGCCACACTAGGGCCGCGGAAACGTGGCCCTAGCCGCGTTTTTGCGGCTTGTTGAAGGTTGTTGGGGGAGCGTTTGCTCCCCCAATCTTCCCGGGATCCCCCCTTTTGGTTTTTCCCTATAAATACTGGTTTCAGCAAAAGAAAATGGAGCGAAGACTAGGATTAGAATTTGTGTTTATTTTCTAAGGATTTAGGATCTTTGTTAGCTAGCACAAAAGTTGTAATCTTGTTTTTTAATTTGTAGTCCAGTATCAAAACTTGTGAGAGAGAGGAATTGAGTGCTTGTATTTGAAGATTGAAGTGACATCAATACAAGAATCGAGCCGCTTTTTCTTCCACTCGTATTACGGTATGACTTGCATTGTTTATTTGCTTTCTTCGTTGTTTTGCATGAGTAACTAAATGGTTTTCTAGGCTCGCTATTGTAACTTTCTCTTGTTCTTCTTCTCTTCTGTTTTTAAAGAAAAAAGACCCAATGAGTCATTTGTATGCCTTATTAAAGCCTTTCTTTTTGAAAGTGTTCTTGAAGGCACATGAGGATGGGTTTGGATTGTTAAACTCTCACTTCTTTCATGAACGTCTCTTGAATTGTTTTTACTTCATTCTTACTTCTTCGCGCTTGATGATTTAATATTCAATTCTAAACGATTTCTCGAAGAAAAGACTAAACTCTTCCAACCATCTTATGTGCTTTACATCAAACTTTCTAAAAATCAACTTTAAGTTTTGCCTATGATCACTTTGAGACACTTAAGATTTTAATAGAAGAATGAATAATTGAGTAGTGAGATAGTGAGCCCAGATTTGCTTCGTTATTATAATCAACAAAACAATCTTCGAACTTTTTAAATCACCTTCTCCAAAACTTTTTCTAAAGTTGCAATTTCTCATTTAATCATCTCTTTCTTTCCATTCTCTTTTCCATAAAAAACAAACACAATTCTTTGTTTTTAAATGATTCACCGAAAAGCTTCCATCGCATTTCTCCTCGTGGACACAACCCGTTAGCCACAAGTTACACGGTAAATTCTTAAACTCTTTGATTGTTCTTTCATTTTAGCAGTCAATTTTGGCGCCGCTGCCAGGGAGGGAACGGTGTAGTTATTTTTTAACAAGTTTTGTGTGTTGTTTCAGGGACTTGAAGATTCAGATCTAGCATTCAAGCTTTGCAAGAGAAGACTTGCAAATTCTGTGCCCCTACTCTCGAAAGTAGGAAACAGAATTTCAAGAAATTGCTTTGCAAAAACAGAAAATTCATTGGACTACTAAAAACTCTTTTTTGCAGGACATATTGCTCGCAAAAATTTAAGTTTTTGTATGTTATATTTGTGCTATTTCTGCTATGCACCATCCCTGTTTTAAGCCAACAGTAAAATACTTATTGAAAAGTTTAAAAAATTGATTAGACGTTTGCATTTTAGGTACGAGTCTTTTCAATTCATTTACTTTACTGTTGAAGAGTGCTGGAGTAAGGTACGTACGCATTGCATTCAGAATAGGACTCATCTCTTGGTTGATTTATATCGCTTGGAGTGAATCTTGTTTATCTTGTACACTTGCACAAAATTGATTTTAAGGGCAACACCCAATAACAAGATAAGGTGGGGATTTAATCACCTTCCTTGCCCAAAAAACAGATTCCAAGTACGCACAACCTAAGCCTAAGTAAAATCTGATAGACGTTGGCCTTAGGGACATCTCGAACTCACTAGGAGATTATCCTAAAGAGGGAAGGTGTTGGAAATTGACTCCTGCAAAATCAGTGTCTAGGAAAGGGATTGAGGGCCGAAAGCCCGAAGATTGGTGGTTACTTAATTAAGGAACGTCTTTGACGGATAACCTCCCACCAATCTTGCCCTGACCTGGCTGATTAGCTTGTGGTCAAAATCTACATTCTACCTCCTGTGGACAATCAACCAGTTAGGAGTTGTCTAGGTCAAGATTACCTTAGACTAGGCTTGGTTGATTACTATTGTTGACTGTTGGTAAACTTGTTTGTGATTGTGATTGTGTTTGTGTATGCAAGTGTGGTCGAGAGACCCTAATTCATCTAGGTTGACTAAAAACACATCACCACCCAAGTTTGAACCAAGACCAGATCCGGTAATGGCTCAATTAACATCACTGCAGGATAGGTTCTACCCAGTTAGAACCTCACTTCCATCTTGCATTCTACTTCCATCGGTTGGCGAATACAATTTGAGCTCAAGCCTCAATTCATCAACACACTCCCCAAGTTTTATGGCTTAGATTCCGAAGATGCCTACTTCTTCATAAGAGAATTTGAAGAAGTATGTCTAATGATAGAAAATCTCACACCTTGTAGACGATGCTATTAGGTTGAGATTTGTCCCTTTCGCACTTAAGGACCTAGCAAAGAAGTGGCTCTACAGCTTAGCGGCTGGTTCTATCACATCGTGGGATGGTTTCATCAAGGTTTTCTTGAAGAAATTCTATCCAATTTATAAAACCGCTCTCATTAGGAAGACGATCATGCAATTCAAGTAAGAACCTAGTGAACCGTTCTGGAGGTACTTTGAACGCTTTAAGGACCTCCTTATCCAATTTTCACATCATGGAATAGAGAAATGGCGGCAATGCCAAATTCTTTATGACGGTTTAGACTATTCCACCAAAACCCTCTTAGAAAGTATGTGCCAAGGGGGTTTCTTGCAAAAGGATGAAAATGAAGGATGAAATTTGTATGAAGAGAAGACCATCCAATGGGAATCTGCTAGTGAGACCTCTAGGAATCCTAACTCCATCTCTTCAAAAGGAGGTCTCCATTCTATCGAATCATCCATCGCTAATGAGGCTAAGTTAGCTAACCTGGCTAGAAGACTGGAAGCTCTAGAAACGAAAGAACCAAGTCCAGTCAATCAAGTCAGCCCGAACCAATTTCCAACCCGGGCTGCACTTACTGTCAAGCCATGAATCATGTGTTCGAGGAATGCCCTGTGTTTCAGGCTCAGCAACCCTACCATGAACTGATGAATGCGGCCTTTTCAAGGCCGAACAACAATCCTTACGTACCAACGTACAATCCTGGCTGGAGAAATCACCCTAATTTCTCATGGAGCCAAAATAACTCTGACCATTCACGATCAAATCATGCTAGCCACTTCCATCATGGTAATAACTCTTCCAATCATCAACCCAACTTCTCCAATTTCCATAATAATTCTCCCAACCATCCACCTAACTTTTCACATTATCAACAGAACTTTCCCAACCAAGCTCCACAATCCTCATTCCACAATCCTCAACTAGAAAGGAGAATGACTGACTTTGAAAGAAACATGAAAAGATATATGAAAAATCAAGATTCTCTCATGCAAACGATCCAGAGGTTAGAGGTTCAAATGAGTCAACTAGCCACTCCGCAGAATGAGAGACAGAAGGGTACCTTACCTAGTCAGCCAATAACCAATCCGAGGAACTCTCAACAAGCTCATTTGGCTGAGGATCAATGTAATGTTGTTCATACATTGAGGTCAGGAAAGAGAGTTGATAATCAAGTATCAACACCAACCAATCCCATTCAGCACAACCAAAATCAAGCATCCACCTCATCTAATCCAAAACCTTCCAATTCTGACGAATCTGAAAAAGATAAGTCAGCCAGCCAGGTGCACCAGCCTATAGTACCATTTCCTAATAGGCTGAAAAACAACAAGCAAAATCCTCACATGGACAAGATAATTGAGATATTTAACCAAGTGAAGATAAATGTGCCACTTCTTGATGCCATCCAACAAGTCCCTTCCTATGCTACATGTGCACCAAGAAGAGAAGACTAATGTCCCAAAAAAGGTCTTCTTAGTCACTAAAATTAGTGAGCTATTATCGGGTCCGATCCCTGTCAAGTACAAGGATCCAGGTAGTCCCACCATTGCCTGCACAATAGGACAAGCCGAGATTAGTCGTGCACTTCTTGACTTGGGGAAGTATCAACTTGCTTCCATTCTCAGTTTATTAACAACTGTTGGGCGATCTTAGTCCAACTCGAGTCACCATCCAACTAGCTGACCGTTCTGTAAAAGTTCCAAAAGGGGAGATTAATGATGTCCTGATCCGGGTAGGAGAGTTCATTTACCCTGTTGATTTCATAGTTCTGGAGACACAACCTGTGTCCAACTCCAATCATAGGGCTCAAACTCCTGTTATCCTAGGGCGACCATTCCTTGGTACTGCTAATGCCATCATCAATTGTAGGAATGGGTCTATGAGGTTAACCTTTGGGGACATGACTAGAGAAGTCAATGTCTTCAATCTAGGAAACAACCGCGCGATATCGAGGACCAAACATTTGAAGTCAACCTAATTGAGAACTTGACAAGTGAACATGGGGAAGAATTGGAATTAGAAACAGAGTGTGACCTTGGATTAGAGTCTGATGACTTTAATCTTGATAAGGTTGTAGATTCTACTGTGAATTGGGCCTCAAACCCTATTTCACTAATAATAGAGCCAACAGATTTGACTAGTCCTTCCAGTTTGCCTTCCTCTTCCTTAGAATTAAAAGCCTTACCTGCGCATCTCAAGTACGTCTATCTAGGTGAACAAGAGACCTTTCCTGTCATCATTGCCTCCCATTTAAATGACGGGGAAGAAAAAGATCTTAAAGCAATTCTAAGAAAACATAGGGAAGCCATTGGGTGGACTATGACTGATATCAAGGGATTAAGTCCAACCATCGTTCAACATTGCATTCATCTCAATGAAGACGCCACACCTAAAAGAGACCCACAGTGTAGGTTAAACCCTATAATGCAAGAGGCTGTTCATGCTGAAATCATAAAACTCTTAGACAATGGGATAATTTATCCCAAATTTGATAGCCAATGGGTCAGTCCTGTCCACGCGGTTCCAAAGAAATCCGGTTTCACCGTAGTAGAAAATGAGAACAAAGAGTTGGTTCAAACTTGACTTCCCACGAAGATTCGAGTTTGCATCGACTATAGGAAGCTGAATGCTGCAACTCGTAAGGACCATTTTTCACTTCCCTTCATTGATCAAATGCTTGAACGTTTGGCTGGTCACGAGTATTACTGTTTCTTGGACGGTTACTCGGGCTATAACCAGATCCATATCACTCCTGAGGACCAAGAAAAGACTACATTTACATGTCCATTCGGGACATTTGCTTATCGTCGAATGCCCTTCGGCTCATGTAATGCCCTAGCAACGTTTCAATGTTGCATGTTGAGTCTTTTCTCTGATATGGTAGAACGATTCTTAGAGATCTTTATGGATGATTTCTCCATCTACAGAGATTCATTCACTCAATGTATCCACCATTTAGAACTCGTCCTCCAACTTTGTGCTGAGAAAAATCTGACACTGAACTGGGAGAAATGCCACTTCATGGTAAAACATGGAATTGTTTTAGGTCATGAAATCTCCAAGAAAGGAATTGAAGTGGATAGAGCAAAAATCGAGGTTATTGCTAAGCTTCCCATGCCCAAATGCGTTAAGGACATTAGATCCTTCTTAGGACACGTTGGTTTCTACCGAAGATTTATCAAGGATTTTAGCAAAATTGCTAGGCCCTTGACTAATCTGTTAGCTAAGGATGTGTCCTTCACTTTCGATGCTGAATGCATAAACTCTTAGGAGAAGCTTAAGAGAGAGCTAATTTCTGCACTAATCATATCTGACCGGATTGATCTAAGCCGTTCGAAATCATGTGCGACGCTTCAAATTTTGCCATAGGTACTGTCCTAGGACAACGCATTGATAACAAGCAGCATGTGATTTACTACTCTAGTAGGACTCTCAACGATACTCAATTGAACTACACTACGACTGAGAAGGAATTCTTGGCAGTAGTGTTTGCCTTAGAGAAATTTTGTCCCTACCTACTAGGGTCCAAAACCACCATTTTCACCGATCATTCTACGCTTAGGTACCTCATGATGAAGAAGGATGCCAAGGCCCGACTCATTCGTTGGATCCTCCTTCTTCAAGAATTCGATCTTGTGATTCGAGATAAGAAAGGCGTAGAAAATGTCGTTGCTGACCATCTCTCAGGATCCTTAATTCTCCATGCAATGAATTACCCATAAATGAGGATTTTCTTGATGAACATCTCTTAGCTATCTCTAGGGAACCTTGGTTTGCTGATATAGTGAATTACTTAGTCACAAACCAAACTCCGTCTCATTTGTTCAAAAATGATGTTTACCGGTTCTTATCCCAAGTCCGGTATTTCTTTTGGGAGGAACCGTATCTTTTCAAGTACCATTCTGACCAAATTATTAGGAGATGCATTCTCGATGAGGAGGTTAAGAGTGTTCTATCCTTTTGTCACGAACTTGCATGCGGTGGACACTTTGGTCCCCGCAAGACTGCTGAAAAAGTGCTACAAAGTGGGTTTTATTGGTCCACTTTGTTCAAGGATGCTTATGAATTTTGCAAGATGTGCCCTAGATGCCAAATGGTAGGAAGGATTTCAAACCGAAATATGATGTCCCTCAACCCAATTCTAGAAATAGAACTCTTTGATGTTTGGGACATCGACTTTATGGGTCCATTTCCTAATTCATTTGGGAACCAATACATATTGGTTGCTGTGGATTATGTGTCCAAGTGGGTAGAAGCCATTTCTTGTAAAACTAATGATAACAAAGTTGTCATAAAGTTTTTGAAAGAGAACGTTTTTTCACGCTTCGGAACCCCTCGTGCTATCATCAGTGATAATGACACTCACTTTTGCAATAGATCTTTTGAAGCTCTTATGCGAAAGTATGCCATAACTCACAAGTTATCCACACCTTATCATCCTCAAACCAGTGGGCAAGTTGAGATTTCCAATAGACAAGTCAAGCTTATCTTGGAGAAAACGGTGAACCAAAACCAGAAAGATTGGTCCATCAAATTTGTAGATGCTCTATGGGCTTACAGGACCGCTTTCAAGACGATTCTAGGAATGTCTCCTTATAGGTTAGTCTATGACAAACCTTGTCACTTGCCCGTTGAGTTAGAGCACCGAGCCTTATGGGCAATCATGTAGCTGAATTTCGACTTGACTAAGGCCGGTGACCTTCGGAAATTACAAATTTCCGAATTGGAGGAATTGAGAAATGAGGCCTATGAAAATGCTAGGATCACTAAAGATAGAGTCAAGATTTTCCATGACAATCACATCATAAGAAAAACCTTTGTCCCTGGACAAAAAGTCTTACTCTATAATTCTAGGCTTCATCTTTTTTCAGGAAAATTGAAATCAAGATGGACTGGGCCATTCGTTGTAAAGACCGTGTTTCCACATGGTGCAGTTGAGATTAGTGACACAAGAATGGAAATGACTTTAAGGTTAATGGTCAACGCCTTAAACCTTTCTTGGAATCGGTGCCGGTAAATGAAACGGCAATGGGTCTTTTTAACCCAGTGTATCGGTAACTTTCCTCCTTCCATTTTATTTCATGCATTTATACATTTTTTTCATACATTGGGGACAATGCATGAGATAAGTGTGGGGGAGGGTTCTAACATGACTGATATAAAAAAAAAAGAAAAAATATATATATAAAAAAGAAAAAACTTTTTAAAAGGGGTAGAACAATATTTTGATATATTTTTTGTAAGAAATTAAGTCAATTTTAAGGAATAGGAGAATCATAATTAGGATTTCTTACACTTGGTCAAAATAAGATAACTTGTTTGATTTTTAGGGTCAGGAAGAAAATTTGTGAAAGCAATTTAGCCTTGATATTTACCTTGATGACATATGCACACTAAATACACTTACACACTTAGGGTTTAAAAACAAAGACTCTTATGCCTTATAAAAAAATATATTATGAAAAGAAAAGGAAAAAAGACAAGTCTAATTATTGATTAGTTAGGTGCTTTGGCCTAAGCAAGCCTTAGTATTTATGCAAAAGATAATTAGATAAGTTTGAAAAAAATGTGTATATAAATCCTCTGATTAAGCTGGGTATTATGCCTCATGAAGCATAAGTATTCACGCCTAAAAGGGGTACATCTTATAAATAAAAACCTTAGTTTCGTGGCCTTATCTACTCGAGTGTTTAAGTCCTTAGGGGTTTTTTCTTACCTGGTGCCCTAAAACTGTCCGGTTTGGGTGTCATCGACTGAAGGCTCGTTACATGGGCATATTAGAAAGCCTAATGAAATTGAGGAATAAATTCCACCAAAAATAAATAAGGCATTGGAGTTAATGTTAAAGAACCCTTAGTCAACTTCACAGTCACGATGGTGCATACGACTCAGGGTAAATTAATAGACTAGATGAGAAAAACAATTTGACTTCATACTTTGATTAATGACATGTTGAATAGAGTTAAGTTTAGGAATAAAAAATTTGATATTCCTATAACTTATAGATCACTTAAACTCTCACAAATATACTTCAAAATTTTCTCCTTTAAAAAAAAATGCTTTTCAAAAATACTAACATTTTTCTCTTTCTTCATGGATTTTGTGGGTGCAATCCACTGAAAACCCTCACGAGATAAAACCCGTCCTCTAGGGGTAACCTAGAGTTTTAACGTCTTGTTGCACATGCTTAGTGCAATCGAGTGACCTGCGAAAGTGGTCTAATAATTGATTAGAATTAGTCTGATGTTTTGCTCGAGGGCGAGCAAAAGATAAGTGTGGGGGTGTGATTAGTCACATATATTGCATTTACATTGTCACCTTACCATACTTTTTAGCTAATAAATCCTATTAACAAGTCTTCTTTTTCTTTGTTAAATGTAGGCCCAAGTGCTAAAAGAAAGAAAAGAGAAACAAGCCCAAAAGCCCACCAAATTCTGATTTAATTCAAAATAAATTAAAAATGAAGGAATCAAGGCAAAATCTTGGCATATCAAGAGGTTGAGAAGAATCCTTCCTAAATCAAGCGGTTGAAGCCACACAATCAAAGGCTGTTTCGTCCACGTTTGGAGCAGAAACAAGAAAACCAGCAGAAGATACGGGCAAATCACCAAACCAGGATATCCCCCCTTTTGGGTGTGGCCACCTGGCCACACGGCCGCGTTTTCGCGGCTTGTTGGAGATTGTTGGGGGAGCGTTTGCTCCCCCAATCTTCCGGGATCCCCCTTTTGGTTTTTCCCTATAAGTACTGGTTTCAGCAAAGGAAAATGGAGCGAAAACTAAGATTAGAATTTGTGTTTATTTTCTAAGGATTTAGGATCTTTGTAGCTAGCACAAAAGTTGTAATCTTGTTTTTTAATTTGTAGTCCAGTATCAAAACTTGTGAGAGAGAGGAATTGAGTGCTTGTATTTGAAGATTGAAGTGACATCAATACAAGAATCGAGCCGCTTTTTCTTCTACTCGTATTACGGTATGGCTTGCATTGTTTATTTGCTTTCTTCGTTGTTTTGCATGAGTAACTAAACGATTTTCTAGGCTCGCTATTGTAACTTTCTCTTATTCTTCTTCTCTTCTGTTTTTAAAAGAAAAAGACCCAATGAATCATTTGTATGCCTTACTTAAAGCCTTTCTTTTGAAAGTGTTCTTAAAGGCACATGAGGATGGGGTTTGGATTGTTAAACTCTCACTTCTTTCATGAACGTCTCTTGAATTCTTTTTACTTCATTCTTGCTTCTTCGCGCTTGATGATTTAATATTCAATTCTAAATGATTTCTTGGAGAAAAGACTAAACTCTTCCAACCATCTTATGTGCTTTACTTCAAACTTTCTAAAAATCAACTTTAAGTTTTGCCTATGATCACTTTGAGGCACTTAAGATTTTAATAGAAGAATGAACAATTGAGTAGTGAGCCTAGATTTGCTTCATTATTATAATCAACAAAACAATCTTCGAACTTTTTAAATCACCTTCTCTAAAACCTTTTCTAAAGTTGCAATTTCTCATTAATCATCTCTTTCTTTCCATTCTCTTTTCCATAAAAAACAAACACAATTCTTTGTTTTAAACGATTTACCGAAAAGCTTCCATCGCATTCCTCCCCGTGGACACGACCCGTTAGCCACAAGCTACACGGTAAATTCTTAAACTCTTTGATTGTTCTTTCATTTTAGCAGTCAGTAGCATAAAGAAAATCCAAAGGATTTTAATAACTTCAGAGAGGTTAAACCCAGAGGTTATAGTAAAACCATAAAGTGGGTAAGCCCAGAGGTTGTAGTATAGAACCGCAGAACGGTTAGACCCAAAGGTGGAGCCCAGAGGCTGGGAAAGAGTATCTGCACAAGTGTTAGTATCGGCACATGCACAATGCTAGTATCATCCATATTATTACAAGTATTTTTCACACCGATAAAATACATCATATCGATACAATACACATGTTTATAGAATATAAAGCATACACCATACTAATACAAATGCACAGTCCACAATACAAAACACAACAATCCCAAAATACAATATGAAATACAAAATGCCCGTCGAAACGGGGTACCCAATAAAGCAAAAACACTTGCCTAAATCCATGAATTATGCCCCGAAATCCCAGATCTCTAGGCTCTAAATACTCAATGCGTGTACGCTAATAAATATATACATTAAATATATTAAAGAGGAGAGAGAATGCGAGAGGGAGGGAGTGAAAATACAAGAGAGAGGACGCAGAGGTGGCCGGACGCGGAGGTGAAGGCTTAGATACGGAGATAGGAGCTCAGACGCAGAAGTGAAGGCTTAGACGCGGAGGAGGAGGCTTGGACGCGGAGGCGGAAGAGTGAGAGACTGTGAGATTGAGAGAATAAGAGAGTGGGAGAGAGGGTGAGAGAAAGGGAGAACGCTAGAGAGAGATAGAGAGATAGAGAGACAGAGAGAGCGAGAGTGAGAGAATGCGGGAGGGAGAGATAGAGAGAGTGACAGAGAGTGAGAGAGTGTGTGAGAGAGAGAGAGATAGAGAGAGCGAGAGTAAGAGAGAGGGGCATGGGAGAGAAAGAGAAGAGTGAAAGAGAGAGGGAGTACGAGAGATGAGAGAAAGAAGGAAAGAGAGGTAGAGTTCCCACAGAGAGAGAAGAAAACGCGAACGAGAGAGGTTCTCCAGGGGCTAGCCTGGGCTGCGCCACGGCTGGCGCGGCCAGAGGAGGCATTGGCCGGAGTTGGTAGAGGAGGACAGAGGGGTGTGATGTGGTTGTTGAAGGTGGAGGAAGGAGGTGGTTTCGGAGGCTGCGAAGAGGTCAAATCGTGGGAGCTCGTCGGGGAAGAGGGGTTGCTAGAGGTGGTGATGGACTAGTGGTGCGGGTGATGAGGATGACGATGATGGTGGTGTGAAGGTGATGGTGGTAGTGTTTTTAGTGGTGGAGGAGTTTGGAGGTGGGTTTTGGGCTGTCGAAAAAGTCAGCCAGAGGAGGGTGGCCGGAGGAGCTTGCTGATGCTGGAGATTTGCGAGAGGTGTGGTGGTGACTGGTTGGTTTTGAAGAAGGAAGGAGAAAAGGTGTAAGCGAGGAGGGGAAATATATAAGAGAAAGAGATAATAAAGATGGGGGTATTAAATATGAGAGGGGAAATTTTGAAACCCGCATTTGGGCTGGGATGAGTCCCGTGTCAAGCTAGAGGAGACCCGCATTTGGGTGAGGGTGGCATTTGTAGAGGAGAGAGAAGGAGTGGAGTTAGATTAATTGGAGGGGATTTTGTGTGAAGGAGAAAAATGGAGGAAAAAGAGAAACAAAAAAGAAAAAGAAAACAATTAAGGAGAGGAAAGGAAAAAGGAAATAAAGAAAAGAAAAAGGGAAATAGCTGGTCAAATCCGGTTTCGAGAAAATACAGAATAAAATACTGAAAATACCTGAAAAATAAAGTAATTTGAAAAGTCCCCAATAATTCTCTAAAATAATAAATATTATACTGAGGTATACTATGAAATATAATTCAAGAAATTCATTCCCATTCTCAAATTAAAAATCTTTGAATCAATAGACAATACCGGTCGACACTAAATTCGGTCGAATTTTGATAAATTCAAAAATTCTCCAAAAATGCGTTAAGATAGAAAATACGATCTTGAGAAACAATGTGAAAACAGTTTCCAAAAATATAACTCTTTTTGTAAATTAAAAATCTGAGAATCGACTGGTGACAACGGTCAGTACCGATTTTGAAGATTTACAATTTAATTTAGAAAAATTTTAGAAAATCATGAAAAATCTAAAATATTGAAAAACAGTATTTGAAACTGAAACAAGTCAAATTTAACTATCAAAAAGATCAAATTGAGTAGTACATTGGGATCGGGTTCTCGGTTCAGATTAGGGCTGATTCTGAGTCTGAAAATCCGGATCTGGTACCAAATAATAATATAAATAATCATAAAATAAAAATAAATATGGGAAAAAATTGAAAAATTCGAATAAAAAATCAGAACGCGTATCAGAGTATGTATTCTGAGAATAGGGTGTTACAAATTTATTTTACCGATCCATCTGCACCCCTACAACCAAGGGCCAGGGCATAGCTAACTAGCTTATGCACATCAATAAAGTGCTTAATATGTAAAGAATTTAGATGATTCATTCCATTTATCTTTGCTTGCATGTTATAAAATGTTTATAAAGAAAAATTTAAACGCTTTGATGACGAATTGATCATGCATCATGTGGTTGTAAAATGAATGGTTTATAATTATTAGAAACTCCTTAAAACATAAATAAATGACATCTAAAATAAATGTGTTTTTCTATGTATAAAACCTTCAAAATATAAAAATAAGATTAAATTAATGGATCATTTAATTTTATTGTACAATATGTATTTTTATAAGTGGGTATAACTAAATTAGTACCTAGAAGTGTTAAAGCCTACGTAATAAGTCAAATAATTAAGTATTGATCTAACAAAGAAAACATATTTACAAAAACAATGGGTGAAATGCTCAAATTGTTTCTCATGTATTTGAAATCACAATTTGCTTGCTACTTTTAGAAAAGAAAACAAAAATAACTCAAAATGGTTGGCTATGGGCATGCCAAATAAGGCCTAAGATAGGCCACGATATCAAAATTTTTAGGTTCCTAGATTTTAATCCTACTGTGCTCAAATTGCAAGTGGATCGAGTTGGATCACACTTCTCTTAACCCAAAGTAGGGGCTCGGGCTAAGTTGGACCCTTTATCAACCTTAAAGAATTTTTAACAAGTTATTAAAATGTTAAAGAAAATATCCCACTAGAATTTTATTCCTTGATCAGATTTTTGGAGATAGAGCTGTGTCATTCCAGAAGGATTTGAGACCGAATCCATCCCACTCAAATATAGGCCTATGACATCGAATGCAAGATCCACTCCATTAAACTTGATCTATATTATTTCAAGTAAACAAAAAATTGAAAATTATGTATTTTGAATACTTTTTGTCCATCTATCAAATAAATGCAAAGTGAATGGCCAAAAATAACATATTGCTTACATTTTAAACATGCAAATTCTCTATCCGACCACTTTATCATGATGTAAACACTTAAAAATACTCACACACTAATTTTTGTTAGATTTCAAATATTATACACTGTTAAACTAACAACTCATTATTTCGACCGTCCATTTCGCGCCTACATTGGCAAAAACAACTTTAACAACAGAGTGGATCTTACATTGAGATGTTGTACAATTGTATTTGATTAGGAAGAACTCAGCCTCGAATCCTTCCGGAATGACACAAATCTATCTCCAAATTTTATTCCTTAATATCAACGACTCAGCAATAAGAATTCTTAAAACTGTCTCAAATAGTAAAGATCAGTGATAACGCCCAAATTAGCCAATTGGCCCCCCTTCCTTTTCCGATAAAAATATGCAAACAATTGCGGTAATTAAGACAGCGAGAGTAAATTCTCCATCACATTTCTATTGTTGTGCTTAGCTTCCCACTCTCAAAAATATATTACACCACGGTCCGTGTTAAAAGTAAATACAAATTCTTACATTGCAATGAAAACAAAAAATAGTTTTATAATGTGTTCCATGTTGTGATCCATAAGATTAGCTATTACAGAAGGAGCAGATCTTGATAAATATAACCAAAAAAAAGGTGAATCTAAGTCACTTTTGAAAGTCATAATTTCTTTTTTGTCAAACCCAAATTGCTTCTAGTTTTATTTCCAATATCAAACTTACAGCTAATATTCAGCTAAATTGGGCTACATTTCATCTATCGAAAGAGTACCCTAACATTATACCATTGTCGCCCGAACAATATAAAAAATTCAAAAGAATTTGTTAATAAAAAGAATGAAAGAAAAGAAAGAATGAAAAAAGTCAAATGAGTAATTTATTTCATGCCCATCTGAAGGTCACCATCAGAGGAGACATTGCAGAGAATTTATCCTCAAAATTGAAAACAGAAAAAACACATTTTCTATAAAACTAAAATTTTTTTTTTGAGAAATGAGAAGAAAAGCCAAAAGGAATTATTCTTAAGCTTGTGTATTTTTTATTCATCTTTATAGCCTTTATTTATAAGCAAACATCGTAAGTTAAAAGGAAGAAGACGAAGAGGTCACACCCACTAATCATGCATACACGATATAGGTTATAAGAAAGAAGGTGGAGAGGTCACCTAAACACACATATATTCATAAAAAGAAGAATGTGGAGAGATATGATGGTCACCAACTAACTCATGCATTTACAACACTCCCTCCTTTGATGACCACCATTCATTAACATGCCTCGTTAAAAATTTTACTAGTGAAACTCGGTGGGACAAAATCTAGACTAAGAAAAAAAAAAAAAAAAGAGTACATATTTATGTGTCCCTGGCGAGCGTATGACACTGCCTTATTAAAAAACTTATCAAAAAAAATCCAGTGAGATAAAAACTTGGACGAAAGAAAAAGAGGTACAGTTTGTAGACCTACTGATGACACACTCCCCTTGATTCTTGCAAAAAATATTTGAGTTGAAACATTCTAATATTGTTAACCGTCTTTCTGAATATTATAGTTGACAGTGCTGTAGTGAACAAATCTGCAAAATATTTGCTGAATTTGTCAAACTTCTGTGTCACCACTTTTCTAAAGCTCATGTGTGCTGAAATTTTTGCTAAAATATGCTTAATTCTATCTCCTTTAATGTAATCATTTTTGACTAGGGTGATATAATCTACAATGTCTTCATATAATAATATCGAAAAATCATTGATTGAAGACAGTCCACAAGTTTCTCGATTATGTTGTATCATAAACCAAATAAATTCTTGGCCTGCTTCATCCAGTGCTAATATTTCAGAATGATTTGAAGAAGTTGTTGGCCCAAAAACCTATCACTCTACGTTTTGATGATGATTACTCAAGTAGTTATAGTACTAATGATTTAATATTATTTACATTTCAAATATTGAGCAAGATCTAGTTGGTATTTAATTTCTTAAAGCTAACACATATTTGTTCAAGTGCTCAAGCTTAAAGATCGCAAATACTCAAGGAGGAGTTTAGCTCAATAGATTAAGTTTGGATCAAGTCTATATGGAGAAGAAGATCTTCAAGAAGACTTTAGTTTAGCGTTTGTGAATTTATTTCATGTGTATAGAATAGATTAGTTTTGATTGCTCAAACTCATACACACACAATGTTTGATATTGGTTTTCAAGAATAAATGTTTTTGGTTCGGTTTAACACGTTAATGTTTTTGATTTTATGAATAGATTCATTAAAAAAAAGTTTGCATTGGTTTATATGTGTATTAGATTTATCCATATATATTGTTACCTCAAACGTGTTTAAGAAAATTATTTTGATGAACTAAATTCATGGTTTAAGTCTCTTATTTATCAAAACTTATTTTGATATATATTGTCAAGAGCAAGTCAATATCGTTTAACATGTGGATTGGATTCTACCTTATACATTAATTTTTAAATAGTTTAACAAACTTGTTTTTATATTTATACTAGTTTTGAGAAAAATCAGATTTTCGTTTAGAAGTTTAAATTTTTGAAAATACGATTTTTGTTTCAAGATTGAATTTCTATTCTCAAAAACAAGTTCACATCTTTGTAATATGTGTTGATTTTTTGATCAAACATATTTGTACTTCATTGTATATACATGAACCTATTTTTGTGAAATTATAAAGATTTATTAGTATTATTTAAATATGTTTATAAATATGATTTTTGGGTAGAGCTAGTCGACAACAGAGCTTATTTGCTCTGTCGGTCGATCGCACGTCGATCGACGTACACAGACGTGCACAAGCCAAGAGAGTTAGAAGTTCGGTGGACCGTAGTAAAGATCAGCCAGTCGACCGATTGGCCGACTAACAATGTCTGCAGATCTCTTTGGTTTTCTTGGTTAATCGAAACTCCCGATGGTCAAAAATCTGAACGTTGGCAGTAGACCGACCAGCCATTTCTGGCATGATTTGACCCCAATGGCTAGTTTTTTTTGGCCATATATATATAATATATATATATATATATATATATATATATATATTATATATATATGGGATTTTGGAGAGAGTTTTCTCTAAGATTTTCAAGAGCTAATATTCACACTTTAACAGTTTTTCAACAAGTATTTCAAAAGTATTTGTACTCTAAATTCATATCTTTATTATGTTTCAAAGTTTTGTAAAACCAAAGAAAATAATTTTTGAAAAATTCATGTTTTAAGTTTCTAGTTTCTATATCTTTTAAGAAGTTTTTCAGAGTATTTTCTTTTGTACTTCATTTTCAAAATCTTGTTTTCTCACAAGTTTAGGCTATTCATTACAAAATTTATCCTCTAGGATCTTGTATTATGAGAGGTATCATTTGTGATTTTTGTGATCACTAAGTGTTGTATACTTATTTTCTTTTTGGCTTTGTGCCTTTTCTTTTGCTTCCCTCTTGTGTAGAGGAGTTGACTTTGTGCCTTGACTTTGTGCACACCTCTTGTATAGCGATTGTTTTCTTTGTGGAGCTCCTAAGTGGAGATAGTGGAATCCTTCACGTGGTGAAGGTGGAGACGTAGAGCTTGGTGCTCGCACTTCGAAATATATCATTGTGCTTGTGTTTGCTATCTATCTTTCTTAACTCTACTCTTATATCTTGCATTGCAATTATTGTTCATACATATATGCTTGATATTGTTATGTGCTCACATTTGTATTATACTAAGAGAGCTATTGAAGCACCTCAACTCTTAATTTAGAGGAATCTTGAGGAGAAGTTCTAAAGCCCTTCATTGGGAATACGGCTTCACTCTTTATTTATCTATTATGTATTAGTTTCATTAGTGTAAAAATTTTAAATTATATATTTGATTAGCACTACACATATTCACTCTCCTTAAGTGTACTTTTAATTGGTATCAGAGCTAGTACTTCTGATATTCTGTTTAACCACCGAGGAGTGATCCTTGTTTTACTAATCACTATATTTATTTTACACACACTCATGGATTATCTTGCTCCACCTATATTTGATGTTTCTAACATCAACATGTGAAAATTTAAAATGAGTTCATATCTTAAAGTCCTAGGAATGTATGTTTATCTTGCCACTATAAAAAGATCATATATTAAAAATAATAAAATTATGCAGAGATTAATGCACAAGCCTTGATTGCACTTAAGAAAACTCTAAATAATAATTATCTTTTTAGGGTTCTAATTGTAATTCCACCTTTACAATGTGGAACATGTTGATCTCTTTAAGAAAAAGATTCAAACGATTTGGAGAGAGAATAAAGTGAAGACGATTCCGACCAAGCATGCTACATGGTCCAAGGGAACGACTCCCTTGAGGTACATCAGAATCCAACTTTGATGATAATGCTAATATGTCTAGTGAGAATGCACATATTTTCAATAATGAGCTTGCTATATCTTGTGAGGATTTTTACTTCAAAAATATAAAATGTTGAAAATAAATGTTTAAATTTGAAGAAAGAAAATGAGTCTTTATTTCCAGATCTTGATTTTGTTTAAAAACAAAGAAGAAATTTCAAATAAAAATATTTCTCTTCAAAATAAATTTGAAAATGTTTCAAATGAAAATGTTTTCTTATCTTCAAAACTTGACATTATTTTAAAAGAAAAGGAAATAATTTTGAATGAAAATACTTCTTTGAAAATGTACCTTTGAAAATGTTTTGGTTGAAAAAAAAATTCTATTCCTCTTACCAAAGTGAAAAAGAATTTGGTTTCTCATGCCAATATTGTTACCTTTCCTATTGTTAAAAGTGAGATTTATGTTTTAGAAAATTAGGATTGATTGTTTAGGCTCAACATTAAGCCAATGTGATTTTAATTATGATATTTTAGAATTCTTGTTTCAAAAGAAATAAGCTCCACATTTTCTTGCACAATCTCCATAGCATGCACATGCACATCACACTCACAAGTATGCCAACATATATAAGTGCTCTCATTGTGACCGCAAGGGTCACCATGCAAAATTTTGCTATGATAAATTAAATTCCTTAAAATTTTCATATAAGAATATTTGGGTTCGAAACACTAACCCTTAAGGGCCCAAGAAAGTTTGAGTATCAAAATCCACACAATGGGTATTTGATGTAGGTGTGGGCTCTCACAAGACATGAGAGGTTTGGTGCCTTGATTGTAGATGCAGTCGGAGCTTAAAAAATCATATCCATGGAGGCATCACTATCAAGGTTTAGGTGGGAGGACCACCTAGTTTTAAAGAAATAGAGATTAATCCTACTAGTGTTGGTAACTATCTTTATTCTTAATTTATATTGTTTTTATATGCTTTCTCTTGATGATTTTTAGCATAATATGATTTGCATGTTTTGTTTATATATTTAGATGCATTTTATTAAAAAAAAAACTGGTAATGCACTTGTATAGCTTTTGAGATACACCCTTGATTTTGTACATATCATGATTCATACCCTTTATGTATTCATTTGTGCTTTAGCTATATGTGTACATGTTAGTTTTGATGACTCTTGCATTTTACATATATTCGATTTATAATGCATTTTTTCTTGAATTATATGCATAATCTTTTATAAGCATGTTTTTCATTAATTTTGCTCCATGTATATGTAAATCTTATTAAAACAATGAGATATACATATAGTATCATTGAGTCACTTACTTTATATGTTATATACTTTTTGTGGACTCTATTCATGTTTGGATATATATATATATATATATATATATATATATATATATATATATATATATATATATATATCAAAAAAATGTATATCTGCCGATAGCTGAGAGTGCCTCTTAGCTGGCAGTGACGTGGCACAATATGTGCCACATAATTCGACAGTCTTAATGGCGCCCAGCTTTTTGAAAATAATTGAAATTACTAAAAGCCCCTACCGTTCAAAAAGACAATTTCTTGGGATGATGTATTAGTTTTATATTCTTTATTATTATTTTTCTCTCCTTTTATATGTCTATCTCTCTGTGTCTCCTCATGCTGTCAGATCTAAGATTTGACTCGTAGAGAACGTCATTCTAAAAAAGCAAGAGCGGGATCAGATATTTATTTTTAGTTTGCAGGCCTAGATCTCCATCACCTATTTTGACAGGTTCTTATTCTCTCGGGATGTCAGCTTCAATATTTTCATCTTGATTCATCTCTTATTCTTTTTCTTCAAAAGGAAGGCCTATCTGAAATTTTTCATCATCGAAAATGTTGGCCGTTCGATTTAAAATCTAAAAGACATGTAAAATACATATAAATATATAACCAATATTTCAATACCGCGACTAAAGTCGGAAGAAAAAAATTATTTTAAAAGTTATCTTTTTCATAAAGACTGTGATTTTGGTCGCATTCATAATAATAAACTGTTAAATAAAATTGAGTTATGTGACCATAGTCCCAGTATGAAATTTTAAACCATTTGTTTTACAGGACTGCGACAAAAGTCGCAGTCTAATTAAAATTTATTAATAAAAAGACTACAACCTTTGGTCACAAAAATAAAAAATAAGTTATAAAATACTACGACTAAGGACGCAATGTTATCAAGCAAAACTTTCAAAAAGCTTGCTATTACATAAGACAGCGACCAATGTCGCAGTCTTCTATTCATCTTAATTACTTAACTTACGAGACCTTGTTCACTGCTTCAATTGACTACATCTCTTGCTTCATAAGAATGCGGCCACGGTCGCAGTATCCTATTTAAATTATTTAATAAAAAATACTATGACCAAGGTCATAGTGTTAATAAAACATTTTCAAATAGACTACTGTAATTAAGACTGCAACCGAAGTCGCAATTTTCTAATCATCTTAATTAATTAACTTACAAGATCTTTGTCACTACTTCAACTGACTTAGACTCTTGTTTCATAAGACTGCGACCATGGTCGCAATATCCTATTTAGCTTACCATGGTCGAAAAAATACTGTGACCCTAATCAAAAAAATAAAAAAAAGGCTGAAACACTGCGACCAAGGTCGCAATGTAATGCAAAAATAAATTTAAAAAGTGAAAATGACGTTAAATAACTTAAATCTAAAATTTTTCTTTTCAGAAACTGCGACTTCAATTGCAGTTTCAGATAACAAAAAAAACTAAAATAAACTATTTCAAGTCGCAGTAATAGATTTTTATTGTGATTAAAAAATCTTTCAAAAATTTAAGATCTATAATTTTTTTGAAAAAACTTAAAATTTTCAGATCTGTAATTTTTTTGGTGGAGGAATAGTTGTAACCAAGTTAAAAGTGAAACTGAGGGTATTTTAGTCATTGGGTAACAGTAAAGTGGTTGAGGGTCTTTTCGAGTAGGATATTTTGTCTTTTTACCATCTAAAATTTTAACTTCTCTATGGATAATATGAAGCCACGTCACACCGCTGAGAAACTCTCTTAGGGGCCGGCTAAGGTACAGTAACCTTATATATATATATATTGAAGTTTTCCTACATTTATCTCATGATTTCTTGAATATCTCGTTGGTGAATATATTGACGATCTGAGTTTATTGCTTCTACAAATCTTGGTATTTTTTGTAAAAAATGTTCGTGATTTGTGCTTTCTTGTCTTTACAATTCTAGTTTTAATGTGTCAAAAGTTGAAAAAGAATCTCAATAAGTTTTGATGAGTTATTTAGAGCATTACTGTTTTCATGAATGTGTTATTCACATAATTATTGCTCACTCACTCTTTATTTATGTTTACTCATGATTTTATATTCATGAGCCCATGTTTATACTATATAGATTTTGGGTGAAAATTCTTGTGTAATTAGCATGTTTCTTGAGATGTATATGATTTGTTTCCTATTTGAAGAATCTTGAACTTGTTTTCAAAACTATTTTAAAGTTAGTTCTTTAATTCTTCACTCGGTAGTGTTTTTAATGTATACTCAACTATTTTCAAATCATTACTTTTTGAAAACTTCTACTATTAGTGGGAGGCTGATTGGGTAATCATGCCTTACATGCTTATATGACTATTTTTTTGATATGTGCATTTAGTTGGTAATTTCAATGAGTTATGCGCATGATTCTCATGATATTTGAATTTTGTATATTCATTCTTATTTATATATATATATATATATATATATATGCTTCTTATTATGAATAGTTTTTCAATTGATGTACATATATAAATATGATTGATTGTACATATTTTAACAATGTTCGTACATGTTTAGCACAATTGGTTTCATGCTAAACTTATGTTCATTTTAAATTGGTATCATAAATTGGTATTCATTTCAATAGGTATCATAGATTGGTATCACTTTTTATTGATATTAATTTTTAAAGCTTATGCATTATGCATTGGTTTTGTGATTGTTTCAAAAAGGGAGAGAATTTTTTAATTTAATTTTTAATTGGTATTTTATTTTCTACTTTTTGAGAAAAATATTTTAATAACTCATATTTTCAATTGGTATCAATTATTACAATTGGTATCAATTATTACAATTGTATCAACTTTTCAAAATTATTTAGAATTTCTAAATGGTATCATGGGCTTTCACTTTCTATTCAATTGGCATCGTGTTTAAATCTTTAATTGGTATCAAAATTAGTTTGCAATTTGGTATCTAAGTTGGTTTCAAACTTGTTTTCAATTTTCAATTTGTTTATGGTTGCAATTGGTATTCATTGTCTTGATTTCTTTCTCAAGCACCATATATTTGTTTTTGGTATATATGTCCTATATGCAAGGGGAGTTAACTTAACGTCTTCTCTAAATATAAATTTATGATGTATGTATTGTATAAAGAAGAGATTGACTTCTCTTCTCTATATTGTACACATGTGTAGGAGGACTTAACATTTTCATCTAGGCATTGTGTATCATGCTTATGCAGGTTAGGATTTAGTCATTCTTTTTTCATATAATGTATGTATGTAAGGAGGAGTTAACTTAACGTCTCTCCACTTCGTAGATTTATATCACACATTCATTTATCATGTTTGCTTCATCCTTTGTTATTGAATTGATAAAAAGTGAGAGAGAAATTAGAGTTTTTATGTGTATATGATTATATGTTTTTAGATATTTTTTTTTATATGCGTTTGTATTCATGATTTATTTGGTATCTATGAGCTTATATTGAATATTTATATATTTTTGTTATGTATAAGTTAAGAGGAAGTTTTTATAAAGCTTATCTTTAATTCATGCATATATAACTCCAAGAGTTTTATCATCATAAAAAAGGAGTAGATTGTTGGCCCAAACCTATCACTCTAAGTTTTTATGATGATAAACTCTTGGAGTTATAATACTAATGATTTTGTGTTATTTAAGTTTTAGACATTGATCAAGATCTTAGTTGGTGTTTAGCTTCTTCAAGCTAACACATATTGATTCAAGAGCTCAAACTTAAAGATCACAAGTTCTCAAGGAGAATTCAAGCTCAATGGATCAAGTTTGGATTAAGTTTACATGGAGAAGAAGATCTTCAAGAGACTTGAGTTTAGAGTTTTTGAGTTTAGACCTTGTATATAAAATAGATTAATTTTGATTGCTCAAGCTCACAAGACACAAAGTTTGATATTGATTTTCAAAAATTAAGATTTTTGGTTTCAGTTTAACACGTTTAGGTTTTTGGTTTCATGAATAGATTTCATCAAAAAATAAGTTTACATTGGTTTATATGTGTATTGAATTTTATATACATTGTTGCTTTAAACATGTTTAAGAAACTGATCGGTCACATATATTGCATATATATTGTCACATTACCATGTTTATTATCTAATAAATCGTAATAATATGTCTTATTTTTCTTTATAAAATGCACGCCTATTACTAAAGGAAGGGAAGGAAAACAAGCCCAAAAGCCTATCAAACTCTGATTTAACTCAGAATTAATACAAAATCAGAAAATCAGGGTAGATCATGGCAGATCAGAAAGGTTGAAAAACCGGTTAAAGTGAATCTTTCTAAATCAATTGGTTAAAGCCAAGATCAAAGGCTGTTTGTTAAACTCAGGAGCTGAAACAGGAAAACCAGTAAGAGATAAGGGTATATCATCAAACAGGAGATTCCTACCAACCAGGTGTGGCCATCTGGCCACACCATAGCCACGAAAACGCGGCCAAAGTCGCGTTTTGTAGCTTGGTTGAGGTAGTTGGGGGAGCGTTTGCTCTCCCTATCTTCGTATGCCTTCCCCCATTTAGTTTTCTCTATAAATACTGTATTTTTCAGAGAAAAAGGGATCAGAGATTAGTTTAAGTTTTTCTCTTTATTTTTAGGGTTTAGGTCTTTATTAGATAGTATAAAGAAATTGTATCTCTATTTTTTTAATTTGTAGTTCAGTCCAAATACCAATAAGAGAGAGAGGAATTAAGTGATTGTAATCTGAAGAGTGAAGTGACATCAATAAAGATTCAAAGCTTCTCTTCTTCTCCAATTACGGGTATGTCTTATTTTATTTTCATGTCTTGTTTTACATTATTCATGAGTAGCTAAACTTTTTTTCTGGGCTCATTATCATCTCTCTTCGATCCCTCTTATCTTGAATGGTTTTTTTGATGTAAAGACCCAACGGAATCATATGTATGCCTTAAACTAAGCCTTTCTTCTTTGAAAGTGCTCTTGAAGGCACATGAGGAAGGTTTTGAATTTTAAACTTTTATTCTTTTAAAACATCACTTGAACTTGTTTTTATTTCATACTTGAAAGACAACTTGATGATTTAACATTACATTCAAGATGATTTCTTAAGAAAAAGAGTTAAACATTTCCAAACAATCTTATTTTTTTTGCTTAAGACTTTCGAAACACAAGCTTAAGTTTTTGCCTATGATCAAGTTGAGGCACTAAGAATTTCAAGAGAAGAATATATCATTGAGTAGTAAGATAGTGAGCTGAGATCTTTTTTATATATTAAAAACAACCAAACAATCTTCACACTTTTCTAAAAGATCATCTTCTCCAAAGTCTTTTCCAAGTTTTCAATTTTTTTAAATCACTTTCCTTACTCTCCATTCTCTTTTTCAACATAAAAAACATTGACATCGTTCTTTGCTTGTTAAACAAAAACATCGAAAAGCTTTTATTACATTCCTCCTCATGGACATTACCATTAGCCCAAAGCTAGACGTAATTCTCATTGCTTTCATTTGCAATCAAATTTTTGGCGCCGCTGCCAGGGAGGGATTGGTGTAATTGTTTTCTAACAAGTATGCTGTCTTTTTCAGGGACATCAAGATTGAGATTTAGCATTCAAACTTTGTAGGAGAAGACTTACTATTCTGTGCCCCCACTCTCGAAAATAGGAAATAGAATTTCAAGAAATTACAGCGCAAAAGCTTGAAATTTTGGGACTACTAAAACTCTTTTTTGCAGGACATATTACTTTACAAAAATACAGTTATTGTGCATTATTTTTGCTATATCTGATATCACACTCCTTATTTTTAATCCAACAGTAATCTGATTGACTGCTAATTGTTTAAAAAACGTTTAGACTTGCATTCTAGGCATTTATCTAATTACGTTTCTTTTACGATTACTGTTGAAGATAGCTGAGACAAGGTACGTATGAATAGCATATAGTTTAGGAAACATTCATGGGTGATATTTGCTTATGAATGTTACTTTTCTATATCTTGCACACTCTGCATAATCAATTTTAAGGGCAACGCCTAAACAGATAAAGTGGGGAAGTCATTACCCTTTCTTAGTTCACAAATCATCTCCAAGCACGCACAGCCTAAGCCTAACTTAAAATCTAATAGACGTTGGCCTTAAGGACATCTCGAATTCAGTAGGATATTATCCTAATGAGGAAGGTGTTAGAATTTGACTCCTGCAAAATCAGTATCTAAGGACAGGGATTGAGGGGCAAAACCCAGAAGGCTGGTGGTTTGGCTTAATTAGGCCGTCGCTTTTGTACGGATACCTCCCATCAATCTTGCCCTCACCTGGTTAATTAGCTTGTGGTCAAAGTCTGCATTATACCTCCTGTGAACAATCAACCAGTTAGGAGTTGTTTAGGTCAAGGTTACCTTAGACTAGGCTTGGTTGTTTCCTCTTATTGACTATTGGTAAACTTTGATTGCTAAAATGAAAGAGTTAAGAAATTTTGCCGTGTAGCTTGTGGCTAACGGGTCATGTCCACGAGGAGGAATGCGATGAAAGCTTTTCGGTTTTTGTTAGTAACAAAGAATTGTGCTCGTTTTTTAATTGAAAAGAGAATGGAAAGAAGGGAGATGATTAAAAGAGAAATTGCAACTTTAAAGAAGGCTTTGGAAAAGGTGAATTTTGTATAAAGTCTAGAAAGTGATTTATTGTTTTTTAATGAAGAAGAAAATCTGGGCTCACTATCTCACTACTCAACCGTTTATTCTTCTATTGAAATCCTTAGTGCCTCAACTTGATCATAGCCAAAACTTAAGGTTGACTTTAGAAAGTTTGAAGTAAAGCATATAAGATGGTTGGAAAAGTTAACTCTTTTCTTTAAGAAACCGTTTTGAATCGAATGTTAAATCATTAAGCGCAAAGAAGCAAGTATGGAATAAAAACAGTTCAAGAAACATTCTTAAAAGAAGTAGGAGTTTAAAATCCAAACCCATCCTCATGTGCCTTCAAGAACACTTTCAAGAAGAAAGGCTTTAAGTTAGGCATGCAAATGTCATTGGGTCTTTTTCATGAAAATCAGAAAAGAAGAAGAATTGGAGAGAGGTACAATAGTGAGCCAAGAAAACCGATTTAGCTACTCATAGGAAACAAGAAACAATGCAAATAATTAAAGTAAAACATACCGTAAAATGAGTAGGAGAAAATGTAGCTTGATTCTTGTATTGATGTCACTTCAATCTTCAAGGTACAAGCACTCAATTCCTCTCTCTCACAAGTATTTGTACTGAACTACAAATTGTAAAACAAAAATAACTTTTACACTATCTAACAAAGAGCCTAAATCATTAAAGAATAAACAAAAATTTTAATCCTAGTCTTCGCCCTTTTTTGCTTCGTTGAAACTGGTAATTATAGGGAAAAAACCAGAGGGGGGAGATCCTGAGAAGATTGGGGGAGCAAACGCTCCCCCAACTGACACAACAAAGTTGCGAAAATGCGGCTAGGGCCGCGTTTTCGCGTCCCTGGTGTGGCCAGTTGGTCACACCCAATTGGTGAATGCTCATGGTTTGATGATTTCCCCATATCTTCTGCTAGGTTTCTCGTTTTTGCTTTAGGATTTGACGAAATAGCCTTTGATTGTTGGCTTCAACCGCTTGATTTGGGAGGATTCTTTTCAACCAGTTTTCAACCTCTCTGATATGCCAAGATTTTGCCCTGATTCCTTGATTTCGAATTTATTCTAAATTAAATCAGAATTTGGTGGACTTTTGGGCTTGTTTCTTTTTTTTTTTTAGCAATTGGGCCTACATTAAACAAAGAAGAAGACTTATTAATAGGATTTATTAGCTAAAAAGTATGGTAAGGCGACAATGTATATGTATAATATGTGACTGATCACACCCCCCACATTATCTTTTGCTCGCCCTCGAGCAAAACATCAGACTAATTCTAATCAATTATTAGACCACTTTTGCAGGTTACTCGATTGCACTGAGCATGTGCAACAAGCCGTTACACCTCTAGGTTACCCCTAGAGGACGAGTTTTGTCTCGTGAGGGTTTGCAATGGATTGCCACCCAAAAATCCATAAAAAATGTTAGTATTTTCGAAAAGCATTTTTAAAGAAGAAAATATTGAAGTATATTTGTAAGGCTTTAAGTAATATATAAGTTCTAGGAATATCAAATTTTTCATTCCGAAACTTAGTCTCTATTCAAAAATATGTCATCAATCAAAGTAAGGAGTCAAATTGTACTTCTCATCTAGTCTATTAATTTACTATGAGTCGTATGCACCATTGTGATTGTGAAGTTGACTAAGGGTTCTTTAACATTAACACCTATGCCTTATTTATATTTTTTTTGGTGGTATTTATTCCTCAATTCCATTAGGCTTTCTAGTCTGCCCATGTAATGAGCCTTTAGTCAGTGACACCCAAACCAGACAGTTTTAGGGCACTAGGTGAGAAAACACCCTAAGGACTTAAACACTCGAGCAGACAAGGCTACGAAATAAAGGTTTTTATTTATAAAATGTATCCTTTTTAAGCGTGAATACTTATGCTTCATGAGGTATAGATACCCAGCTTAATCGGAGGATTTATATATTTTCAAACTTATCTAATTATATTTTGCATAAATACCAAGGCTTGCTTAGGCCAAAGCACCTAGCTAATCAATATTAGATTTGTTTATTTTTTTCATATAGTTTTTTCTTTTTTTTTATAAGGCATAAAGTTTTTGTCTTTGAACCCTAAGTGTGTAAGTGTATAGAGTGCATATTTTATCAAGGTAAAGATGAAGACTAAATTACTTTCAAAAATTTTCTTCCTAACCCTAAAAATCAAACAAGTATCTCATTTTACCAAGTGTAAGAAATCCTAATTATGATTTTCCATTCCCTAAGATTGACTTAATTTCTTAAAAAATATATCAAATATTGTTGTTCTTACCTTTCAAAAAGTATATATATATATATATATATATATATATATATATATATATATATATATATATATATATATATACCTTTTTTTTGTTTTAGTCATGTTAGAGCCCTCCCCTACACTTATCTCATGCATTGTCCCCAATGTATGAATGAAATGTAAACATGCATGAAATGAAATGTAAAAGAGGTGCATATATTATACAGAAATATGTACAACATCAAGTTTCTCCCACACCTAGATCTTTTTCGGTCTTATCCCTCTAGCTCTCTTCCCGTCATTCCAATGGGTCCTCTTTATAGGGCATAGTGGGGAGGCCAATTTTTCTATCATTTTAGCTTTCTTCCTCCCAGTCTCAACTTCTTTAGGTTTTCCTTCCTCATATTTCTACATTCATTATTCAAAATTGATCACCACCACACTTCTCAGTTGGAATTTCCTCACTATGAATGCTAAGGAATTCTAACTCAGTTCCATATATCTCCTCAAAATTTAGGTCATAGAGATGTGTAATTATTCAAAAAATCCCTAGTTGGCTGATCCAAACACATGAATTCTTCTTCGAAGAGGTTTTCAAAGAGTATATTAATCAGAGGTTCTTGAATTATATTCTCATGCGATACATTATTGGTTGGCTAATCAAAAGTGAAGATATTCAAATCAAATTTTTCCTTTTTAAAGGGTACTCTAACATTAGGATCTCCGACATATGCCTTCTCATCAAGATAATCGCATTCATTCTTAAATAATTCATTAAGAAACAACGACTCATCTTTTATATCTTCACTCTCTTCATCATAATTATTTTCAACAAAGTTTACCTCAAATGTTTGATCTCTCATCTTACGAGGTTGTTTTTCTAGATTGAAGACATTGACTTCTCGAGTCATATCCCAAAAGTTAACCTCATGTACCCATTCCTACAATTGATGATGGCATTGGCAGTAGCAAGGAATGGTCCCCCTAAGATAACAGGAGTTTGAGCCCTATGATTGGAGTCAGACACAGGTTGTGTCTCTAAAACTATGAAATCAACAGGGTAAATAAACTCCCCAACGCGGATAAGAACATCATTAATCTCCCCTTTGGAACTTTTACTGAACGGTCAGCCAGTTGATAGTGACTCGAGTTGGACTAAGATCGCCCGACCCCAGTTGTTGATAAACTGAGAATGGAAGCAAGTTGATACTTGCTCTCAAGTCAAGAAGTGCACGACTAATCTCGGCTTGTCCTATTGTGCAGGCAATGGTTGGACTACCTGGATCCTTGTACTTAACAGGGATCGGACCCAATAGTAGCTCCACTAATGTTAGTGACTAAGAAGACCTTTTTAGGTACATTAGTCTTTCTCTTCTTGGTGCACATGTCCTTAAGAAACTTAGCATAAGATGGGACTTATGGATGGCATCAAGAAGTGACACATTTATCTTCACTTGATTAAAGATCTCAATTATCTTATCCATGTGTAGATTTTGCTTATTTTTCAGCCTATTAGGAAATGGTGCTATAGGCTGGTGCACATGACTGGTTGACTTATCTTTTTCAGAGTTATCAAATTTAGGAGGAGTGGGATTAGATGAGGTGGATGCTGAAGTGTGATTGTGCTGACTAGGATTAGGTGGTGTTGACACTTGGTTATCAGCTTTCTTTCCTGACCTCAATGTATGAACAACATTACATTGATTCAGAGATTGATCCTCAACCAAATGAACTTGTTGTGAATTCCTAGGATTCATAATGGTTGACTGGGTAATGTACCTTTTTCCTCTCATGTTGTGGGTTAGTTAACTGGCTCATTTAACCCTCTAACCTCTGTATTTTTTGCATGAGGTATCTTGGTTCTTCATGTACCTTTCCATGTTTCTCTCAAAATCAGTCATTCTTCTTTCAAGTTGAGGATTCTGGAAGGAAGGTGGAGCTTGGTTGGGAAAATTTTGTTGATAATTTGAAAAATTGTTGTGAGAATTATGAGGGTGATTAAAAAAGTTAGGTTGATGATCAGAAGAATTATTGAAATGATGGAAGTGGCTTGCATGGTTTGACCGTGAGTGGTCATTATTTTGTTGGCTCTATGAGAAAATTGAGTGATTTCTCCAGTCAGGATTGTACGTTAGAACGTAAGGATCATTGTTCGGTCTTGAAAAGGCCGCATTCATCGGTTCAGAAAAGTGCTAGTGAGCTTGAAATACAGGACACTCCTCAAACACATGATTCATGGCCTGACAGTAAGTACAACCCGGAGTTGGAAATTGGTTCGGGCTTACTTGATTGACTGGACTTGGTTCCTTAGTTTCTAAAGCTTCCAGTCTTCTTGCTAGGTTAGCTAACTTAGCCTCGTTAGCTATGGATGATTCAATTGAATGGAGACCTCCTTTTGAAGAGATTGAGTTTGGATTCCTAGAGCTTTCACTAGTAGGTTCCCATTGGATGGTCTTTTCAGCTAGATTCTCATATAAATCCCATCCTTCATGCTCATCCTTCTGCAAGAATCCCCTTGGTACATGTTTTCTAAGAGAGTCTTGGTCGAGTAGTCTAAACTGTCATAAAGATTTGGCATTGTCATCATTTCTCTATTCCATGATGAGGACATTGGACAAGGAGGTCTTTGAAGCGTTCAAAATACCTTCAAAACGTTCACTAGGTTCTTACTTTAACTGCTGATGTTTTTCCTAACGAGAGTGGTCTTGTGGATTGGATGGAATTTGTTCAAGAAGATCTTGATGAAACCATCCCAGGATGTGATAGAGCCGGTCGCTAAGCTGTAGAGCCATTTCTTGGTTAAGTCCTTAAGAGCAAATGGGACAAATCTCAACCTAATAGCATCATCTGCAAGGTGTGGGATTTTCATCATTAAGCATATTTCTCAAATTCTCTTATGAAGAAATAAGCATCTTCGGACTATAAGCCATGGAACTTAGAGAGTATTTTGATGAACTGTGGCTTAAGTTCAAAGTTGTGTTCACCACTGATGGAAGTTGGATGCAGGATGGAAGTGATGTTCTAATGGGATAGAACCTATCCTGCAAAGATGTCAGTCGATCCATAACCGAATCTGGTCTTGTTTCGAACTTGGGTGGTGATGTATTTCTAGTTAACCTAGATGAATTAGGGTTTCTTGACCACACTTGCATACACAAATACAATCACAAACAAGTTCACCAATAGTCAAGAAGAGAAAACAATCACGCCTAGTCTAAGGTAACCTTGACCTAGACAACTCCTAACTGGTTGATTGTCCACAGGAGATATAATGTAGACTTTGACACAAGCTAATCAGATAGGTCAGGGCAAGATTAGTGGGATGTTATCCGTCAAAGACGTTTCTTAATTAAGTAACCACCAACCTTCAGGCTTTCGGCCCTCAATCTCCTTCCTAGACATTGATTTGGCAGGTGTCAAATTCTAACACCTTCCCCTTAGGATAATCTCCTAGTGAGTTCGAGATGTCCCTAAGACCAACGTCTATCAAATTTTACTTAGGCTTAGGTTGTGCGTGCTTGAGATGGTTTTGTGGGCTAAGAAAGTAATGATTTCTCCACCTTATCTTGAATTAGGTTTTGCCCTTAGAGTTAATTGTGCAAAGTGTGTAAGATATAGAAAAGTAGCATTCAAAAGCAAATATCACCCAAGAATGTTTCCTAAACTATATGCTATGCATACGTACCTTGTCTTCAGCTCTCTTCAACAGTAATTATAAAATAAACGTAATTAGACAAATGTCTAGAATGCAAGACTAAACATTTTTTAAGCAATTAACAGTCACTCAAATTACTGTTGGATTAAAACAGGGATGGTGGATAGCAGAAATAGCAAGAATATAACGTACAAAAACTTAATTTTTTTTTGCAAGCTATATGTGCTGAAAAAAAAAGTTTTAGTAGTCCAATAAAATTTTTAACTTTGCAACCAATTTCTTGAAATTCTGTTTCATACTTTTGAGAGTAGGGGGCACAGAATTTGCAAGTCTTCTCTTGCAAAGCTTGAATGCTAGATCTGAATCTTCAAGTCCCTGAAACAACACACCAAACTTGTTAAAAAACAAATACACCGTTCCTCCCCGACAACGGCGCTAAAAATTTGATTGCTAAAATGAAAGAGTTAAGAAATTTTACCGTGTAGCTTGTGGCTAACGGGTCGTCCACGAGGAGGAATGCGATGAAAGCTTTTTGGTGTTTTGTTTAGTAACAAAGAATTGTGCTCGTTTTTTAATTGAAAAGAGAATGGAAAGAAGGGAGATGATTAAAAGAGAAATTGCAATTTTGACAAAGGCTTTGGAAAAGGTGAATTTTGTATAAAGTCTAGAAAGTGATTTGTTATTTTTTAATGAAGAAGAAAATCTGGGCTCACTATCTCACTACTCAACCGTTTATTCTTCTATTAAAATCCTTAGTGCCTCAACTTGATCATAGGCAAAACTTAAGGTTGACTTTAGAAAGTTTAAAGTAAAGCATATAAGATAGTTGAAAAGTTAACTCTTTTCTTTAAGAAACCATTTAAATCGATTGTTAAATCATCAAGCGTGAAGAAGGAAGTATGGAATAAAAACAGTTCAAGAAACGTTCTAAAAGAAGTAGGAGTTTAAAAATCCAAACCCATCCTCATGTGCCTTCAAGAACACTTTCAAGAAGAAAGGTTTTAAGTTAGGCATTCAAATGATTCATTGGTTCTTTTTCATGAAAATCAGAAAAGAAGAAGAATTAGAGAGAGGTACAATAGTGAGCCCAGAAAACCGATTTAGCTACTTATGGGAAACAAGAAATAATGCAAGTAATTAAAGTAAAACATAACGTAAAATGAGTAGGAGAAAATGTAGCTTGACTCTTGTATTGATGTCACTTCAATCTTCAAGTTACAAGCACTCAATTCTCTCCTCTCACAAGTATTTGTACTGAACTACAAATTGCAAAACAAAACATAACTTTTACACTATCTAACAAAGAGCCTAAATCCTTAAATAATAAATAAAAATTCTAATCCTAGTCTTCGCCCCTTTTTGCTCTGTTGAAACTGGTATTTATAGGGAAAAACCAGAGGGGGGAGATCCTGAGAAGATTGGGGGAGCAAATGCTCCCCCAACTGACACAACAAAGCCGCGAAAACACGGCAAGGGCCGCGTTTTTGCGGCCCTGGTGTGGCCAGTTGGCCACACCCAATTGGTGAGTGCTCCTGGTTTGATGATTCTCCCATATCTTCTGCTAGGTTTCTCATTTTTGCTTCAGGATTTGACAAAACAGCCTTTGATTGTTGGCTTCAATCGCTTGATTTGGGAGGATTCTTTTCAACCGATTTTAACCTCTCTGATATGCCAAGATTTTGCCCTGATTCCTTGATTTTGAATTTATTCTGAATTAAATCAGAATTTGGGGGCTTTTGGTCTTTTTTCTCTTTCCTTTCTTTTAGCAATTGGGCCTACATTAAACAAAGAAGAAGGCTTATTAATAGGATTTATTAGCTAAAAAGTATGGTAAGGTGACAATGTATATGCATAATATGTGACTGATCAACTTGTTTGTGATTGTGTTTGTGCATGCAAGTGTGGTCAAGAGACCCTAATTCATCTAGGTTAACTAGAAACACATCACCACCCAAGTTTGAACCAAGATCAGATTTGGTTATGACTCAACCGACATCTTTGCAGGATAGGTTCTATCCCATTAAAACCTCACTTCCATCCTGCATCCAACTTCCATCGGTTGGTGAATACAACTTTGAGCTTAAGCCATAGTTCATCAACACACTCCCTAAGTTTCATGGTTTAGATTCCGAAGATGCTTATTTCTTCAAAAGTGAATTTGAGAAAGTATGCTTAATGATGAAAATATCACACCTTGTAGATGATACTATTAGGTTGAGATTTGTCCCATTTGCTCTTAAGGACATAGCCAAGAAATGACTTTACAGCTTAGCGGCCGGCTCTATCACATCCTGGGATAGTTTCATCAAGGTTTTCTTAAAGAAATTCTATTCAATTCATAAGACCGCTCTCGTTAGGAAGAACATCATGAAGTTCAAATAAGAATCTAGTGAACGTGTTGGAGGTACTTTGAACACTTTAAAGATCTCCTTATCAAATGTCCTCATTAGGGAATAGAGAAATAGCGACAATGTCAAATTCTTTATGACGGTGTAGATTACTCAACTAAGACCCTCTTAGAAACCATGTGCCAAGGGAGATTCTTATAGAAGGATGAGAATGAAGGATGGGATTGATATGAGAATCTAGCTGAAAAATCCATCCAATGGGAACCAACTAGTGAAAGCTCTAGGAATTCAAACTCCATCTCTTCAAAAGGAGGTCTCCATTCAATTAATCATCTATAGCAACGAGGCTAAAATAGCTAACCTAGCAAGAAGACTGAAAGTTTTAGAAACTAAGGAACCAAGTCCAGTCAATCAAGTCAGCCTAAACTAATTTTCAACTCCAGGCTGTACTTATTGTCAAGTCATGAATCATGTATTGAGGAGTGTCCTATGTTTCAAGCTCAGCAATACTTTCCCAAACCGATGAATGCGGCCTTTTCAAGGCCGAACAATGATCCTTATGCACCAACGTATAATCCTAGCTAGAGAAATCACCTAAATATCTTATGGAGCCACACAACAATGATCATCCACGGTCGAACCATGCAAGCCACTTCTATCATTCCAATAATTCTTTCAATCATCAACCCAACTTTCCAAATTACCCTCACAATTCTCCCAACAATTTTTCAAATTATCAACAAAACTTTCCCAATCAAGCTCCACCTTCTTCCTTCCAGAATCCTCAACTTGTAAGGAGAATGACTGATTTTTAGAGAAACATAGAAAGATACATGAAGAATCAAGATTCCCTCATGCAAACAATACAGAAGCTAGAGGGACAAATCAGCCATTAGCCAATCTACAGAATGAGAGGCAAAAGGGTACCTACCCAGTCAGCCAATAATGAAACCCAGGAATTCTCAACAAGCTCATTTGGCTGAGGATCAATCATTGAATTAATATAATGTTGTTCATACGTTGAGGTTGGGAAAGAAAGTTGATAATCAAGTGTCAACATTATCCAATCCCATTTAGCACAAATCACACTCAAGCATCTACCTCATCTAGTTTCAATCCTTCAAAATCTGACGAATTTGAAACAGATAAGTCAACTAGTTAGGTATACAAGACTATAGTATCATTTCCTAATAGGCTGAAGAACAACAAGCAGAATCCACACATGGATAAGATAATTGAGATCTTTAACCAAGTGAAGATAAATGTGCCACTCCTTGATGCTATTTAACAAGTCCCAACCTATGCAAAATTTCTTAAGGATATGTGCACTAAGAAGAGAATGACTAATGTACCCACGAAAGTCTTCTTAGCCACTAACATTAGTGAGCTACAGTCGGGTCCGATTCCTATCAAGTACAAGGACCTGGGTTGCCCCACCATTTCTTGCACTATAGGACAAGCCAAGATTAGTCGGGTACTTCTTGACTTAGAGGCAAGTATCAACCTGCTTCTATTCACAATTTATCAACAACTCGGGTTAGGCGATTTTAGTCTAACTCGAGTCACAATCCAACTAGCTGACCGTTCTGTGAAAGTTCCAGAGGGAAAAATTAATGATGTCCTTATCCGGGTAGAGGAGTTTATCTACCCAGATGATTTCATAGTTCTTGAGACACAACCTGTGTCCAATCCTAAGGCTCAAACTCCTGTTATCCTAGGACACCCATTCCTTACTACTGCCAATGCTATTATCAATTGTAGGAATGGATCTATGAAATTAACCTTTGGGGACATGACTAGAGAAGTCAATGTCTTCAACTTAGAAAAACAACCTCGTAAGATAAGAGACCAAACGTTTGAGTTAAACTTTGTTGAAAAAAATGTGATGAAGAAAGTGGATGTATAGAGAATAAGACTATGTTTCTTGATGAATTATTTAAGAATGAATGCGGTTATATTAATGAGAAGGCATATGTCAGAGATCCTAATTTTAGAGTACCCTTTAAAAAAAGGAAATTTGATTTTAATATCTTCACTTTTGATGAGTCGACCATTGTTATATCATATAAGAATATAATTCAAGAACCTCCGATTGACCTACTCTTTGAAAACCTCTTCGAAGAAAAAATCATGTGTTTGGATGAACCGACAAGGGATATTTTGGTTAAATACACACCTCCAGGAGAAAGTCTTAATTTAAGTTTTGAGGAGATATATGGAGCTGAGTTAGAATTCCTAGGCATTCATAGTAAGGAAGTTCCAACTGAGAAGTGTAATTATGATTAATTTTCGAATAATAGGTGTTGAAATTTAAGGAAGAAAAGCTTAAAGAAGGTGAGACTGTGGAGGAAGAGAGCTAAAATGACAAAAAGATTGGCCTCCTCACTATGCCCTATAAAGAGAACCCATTGGAATGATGGGAAGAGAGCTAGAAGGATAAGACCGAAAAAGATCTGGGTGTGGGAGAAACATGATGTTGTACATATTTTTGTATACCTTATATATATATATATATATATATATATATATATATATATATATATATATATATATATATATATATATATATATATATATGGCTTACTGTACCTCAGCCTGCAGGCTGAGAGAGTTTCTCAGCCTGCGGGACGTGGCTGAATATAGGCCACACATCGGTCGCAGAGTGTGGGCGCCAAAAAAATCAAAAAATCCCGCCTAAACAATCGTGAAACAAATTGACAAAAATACCCCTTTTATATGATGACTGCGACTTCTAGCATTGAAAAGTAAAAAAATATTCCATGGTCGCATACTTAATACAGAATAAAGAATACCGGAGGAAACATGCTATCGTATAGCAATGCGACCTCCTTCAGTACTGCGACCATAGTCGCAAACTTCTTTCTCATTACGATGGTGATGACGAGGATTAGAAGTTTAAAAAAATTGTATTTTGTTTTTTTTTAAATATATATAAATCTGTTTTCTAAAGTTAATTGTGTGAATTACATTTTTTACTACTATGTCTTGGTTGAAATGCTGTACAATTGTTACAAACCTTCATTTTAAATATTTTACGCTAAACGAATATACTGCGACCATGGACGCAGTTAATAATTATATTACTTCACCCTTATAAATTTTTAAAATGAAAGGTTGCAACATTGGTTGCAGTTGCTGGACGCAGACTTAATAAATACACTGCGACCTTGGTCGCAGTTGCTGGACTTTAGTCTTAATCAACAACAACACTGCTACCTTGGTCGTAGTTTCTGACCGTAGTCTTAATAAAATAAACTGCGACCTTGATCGCAGTTGTTGGTGTTTAGTCTTAATAAAATACACAGCGACCTTGGTCGCAGTTGCTGGTCTTTACTCTTAATCAACAACATCACTGCGACCTTGGTCGCAGTTGGTGGTCTTTATAAATAATCAACAACAACACTGCGACCTTGGTCGCAGTTGATGGCCGCAGTCTTAAAAAAATAATCTGCAATCTTGGTCCGTCACCGCAGCAGTCCCAGTCTTTGGTCGCAGTGTCGACCCTGGTCGCAGTAGTTACTGTTTGCAATGTATCTTATGCGACCTTGGTCGCAGTGTCATCTATGGTCATAGTTGTTTTGTTTGCAATGCATGGCTGCGATCAAGTTCGTAGTTTATTAAAAATAACAAATATGCTTTTATTTATGTCCAGGCATTTATCTCCAGGCATGTGAATATGATACAAAACGCTCTGTTATACAATAAGATTGAGTGTTACAATATAGCAGTACAAAGAAGACTAAACATCAAAAGAGCCAAGAAGACTAAACATCAAAAGAGCCCTTGTTGACTAAGAGCAATCTTCTTCTTGAGGTCTGGTGGCAGCAGAATCCTCCGATTCCACCTGACCCTCCAAAGTGGCGGGATACGATCTTTCGTTGATGAACATCTCTTCACCAGAAGGTTATCCAGTGAGCATGGAGTTTCCTCGATGTCACTTCTGGGGTAAGAGAGGAGGTTTTGAGACCTCACAGGGAATGCTACCCACCACTATATCCACCACATCCCCCGCCGCCATACCCACTCTGACCATCAATTATCAGAAAGCTTGACTGGTGCATCAAGTCAGAGCAGATCTCGGTGAGGCTTAAGTCCTCGTCAGGGATCATGACTTCTTCCCTTGTGAACGACGAGGACCATGACTTCTTCCCTTGTGGACGATGAGGTCTATGACTTCTTCCCTTGTGGACGAACATCGATCAAGTTCGTCCATAGGGTCATCTTCATCCATGGAGGCAGGCCCCTGTTAGAGACTCTGAAGAAGTCGGAAATTCTCAGAGCAATTGCTCTCGAATGATGACAGTCTAATTATGGGCTGTTAAAGGGAGAGGGTGAGACCTATTTATAGGCAGCCCATAATAACCATAATTAATGGTTCATTAATCAGAATCGTCGGCATTAATGATCTCCAACCGCCAGCGCCGGTTTGGCATTAAAAGACATTAACGCCTAAACCCAATGAAGAGCCGACGCGTGGACAACCGCTTCGGGAAACAACGAATGGTGCGGGTTCGTCAACGTAGACTTGACGTTAAAAGATCTCATAAAATCTTTATGACAGGTCGCGTCTCACGGAGTGACTCCAAGTCGCATTAGACAGCAGACAACTTTTCATTTTTCATTTAGATTCAAAAAATGACTTAATCCAAAATAACACTTAATAAAACAACACTTACTTAACGTACTGCGACCAAAATCGCATTCCATGTAATGCAACCTTAAATTGCAGTTGCTGGCCATCATTATCAATAACAACACTGCGACCTGGTCGCATTTAACCATGTACACTGCGACCAAAGACTGCAACTAAAGTCGCAGTTTAAATGTACAATGCGACCAAAGACTCTGACTACATTATATACAAAAAAAATTAATTACTTAACGTACTGCGACCAAAGTCGCAGTCCATGTAATGCAACCCTAGATTGCAGTTGCTGGCCATCTTTATCAATAACAACACTGTGACTTTGGTCGCATTTAACCATGTACACTGCGACCAAAGACTTTGACTAATGTCGCAGTTTAAATGTACAATGCGACCAAAGACTCTGACTACATTATATACAAAAAAATTAAACTATAAAGTAGAATTTTATCGCAGGCTGAAAAAATTGATCTGAAAAGATTTTATATTTTCAAAAAAAAATTTTATCGCAGGCTGAAAAGGAGAAACTAGATCTTTCAAAAAAGAGGTAAAGAAATAAGGCGAAAAGTAATTTATATCCTATAAAGAGCGGCAAAATAAAAGGGGGGGAAATAATAATAAACAATAAGGAAAAGTTATCGAAAGGGGTATTTGGTAATTTAACTTCTTCCTAAAAGCGGGCCGCAAGTCAGTGACGTAACAAATTGAGCCACGTCACCGCAGGCTGAGAGAGTACTCTCAGCCCGCGGGCTGATATACATTTTTCTCATATATATATATATATATATATATATATATATATATATATATATATATATATATATATATATATATATATAAGTACACCTAGAGGGGGGTGAATAGGTGTACGGCTAATCTAATGAACAAAATGCGAAAATTAAAACTTAATTGCAACACACTTAGTGTAACTAACGAGTGTAGCCGAATTTCCGGTGAAGGGCTCTGGACTAACTCCTCTTGATTCCTCTGAATAAGAGTTGAGGTGCTATATGAAGCTCTCGTGGTTAAACACAAGTGAGGCATACACAATCAACACAAGCATATAAATGATATGGCAATATGATGCAATGCTCAAAGTAAAAGAGAGAGAGTTAGTGTCAATGGATCAAACGTAAACACCGAGATTTGTTTCGAGGTTCGAGCACACAGCTCTACGTCTCCGCCTTCACACAAAAGGATTTCCACTAACTTGTCCACACAGGACTCCCACACAGGGAACCTCCACTGAGGATTTGGGGCAAATACAACCGGGAGTACACAACTCCTCTCTCAACAAAATACAACCTCTCACTAGAGGCAATGCACAACCACACAAAAACCACCTCACACAAGAGGGGTAGGTACTTAGCCAATACAAATCAATCACCTCACACTTGAGGGATTCCAACACAAACTCCACCTCTCACTAGAGGGAGCTAAACACAATCTCAACCTCTCACTAGAGGAAGCCAATCACACCTTCCATAATCACCTCACAATAGAGGGATACCAAATCAATCACCTCTCACTAGAGGGATATCACAAAGAAGGAAGTTTACAACTTGGTGGTCTATCTCAACCACAAACCAATATTTCAAAAAAAATAAAGATCCTATAGATAGGATAGCAAGATAGCTCAAGTGTGGAAAATAAAGAGTTTGGAAATCAAAAACTCAAAGAAAACTATTGGGAAAACAACTAGGGTAAGATTAAAATGAAGATCAAAATCCAATCCCAAAGTTTCTCCTTTTTCTTGAATTTTCCAACCCTTTAAAAAAAAATAAAGATCAAATCTTTAAAGCTCTAAAACTCTTTAAAACTTAAAATAAAACACTAGAGAATGGGAGAATTTTGCTCCTTAAATTCTTAACAAAAACCAACCTCAAATGGGGTATATATAACCCCCATAAAAATTCTACCCGTTGGCAGCTGACTAGGCCCATAATGGCCTTCCGGTCGACCGGCCGGTTGACCGACCAACAGTCAAAAAAGTGACTGTTGAGCCTTCCAGTCGACCGGGCCCTGAACCAGAGAGCAATGACTCTCTGGCCGTCGACCGGGGCAACCCGAGAGTGGGTTGCCTTCAGTCGGTCGACCGCTCTGTCGACCGGCCAACTGAAATGGCCTTGTGCATGTTTGTGTGCACCTCCGGTCGACCATTCCGGTCGACCGGCTCCTGGTACGGTCGATCGACCGCCAGAGCTTGGCAGACTGAAATCAGGATTTTAAAACTAGGTTTTTATTATCCTATTAAATCCCATAAAATCTCTAAAAATTCACAAAAATAAGTTCTTGCTTGATCTTTGAAATGCAAACTTGTTTGAGTAAAAATCAAACCAAGTTACAAACATTTTGAACTCTTTTTGTGTTATGGAACTTTTGCCAAAAACCAAAACCCGTATTTCCCAAAACTTGAATTTTTGAATTGAAAATTCGTTTTGTCCAAAACTCATCCAAATACAAAAACATGATATTTGAAACAACTTGAAGCATATAGTATATGGATATAATCGAATATTATAAAGATATATATCAATGTTTTTGACATTAAATCTGAAAATAAGTTTTGTTAAAATACCAAAACTCTAAACTCATGAAATAGACTAACAAACTAAATTTGTTTAAATAGTTAAAGCATGCATGTATATAGAACAAATCTAATATACATTAAACCATGTAAACTTGTTGATTCTATCTATTCATGAAAACCAAGATCGGTTAAACCAAAAACTGAAAACCAAAACATAAAACTTTAACAAGTGTGTGTGTTGTGAACTTGAACATATCACACTATCTAACTTTACAATAGATCTAAAACAAAAACTAAACTATGTACCGAAGTCTTCTTGTAGAACGCCGTCTCTAAGTCGACTTGATCCAAACGTGATCCACCGAGCTTAACTCCAACGAGTGCTAGATATAAACTTTGACGCTCGGGCTCTTGAATCACCATGTGAAAAGCTCCAAAACACCTTATTGAAGCTAATCACCTACTAATATCTTGGTTAAGTATCTAAAACTAAACATCACAAGATTATTAGTAAACATAACTACATGAGTTAATCATCATCAAAACTAGAGTGGAAGGCCTCTGGGCCAACAATCTCCCCCTTTTTGATGATGACAAAACTCTTGGAGTTATATATGTATGGATTAAAGTTAAGCTTCAAAGAAGCTCCCCCTTAACTCATTCATAGCAATAAACAATAAATATATGCAATGAATACTAAACATGAATATGCGTCAACATGCATAAAATAATGAAATGAACATGCTCTTGATACCAAACATGAAATAAACATGCTCTTGATACCAAACTTTTAAAATAAATTCCTTTTCCTTTTTAAAATAAACATATTCTTAAATAATTGCTTTTGATACCAATAAAAATTTCAATTAAAAACTTAAGCTCTTGATACCAATCAATAAAACAAAATTCTTGATACCAATTGGAAAGATAATCACTAAAAGCCTTTTGATACCAACAATAAAAAATATCAATATGAATATCAATAATAAACAATAAACATGCATATTAAACAATAAACATGCATATAAACTCATATTTTTGCCAATCATCAACAAAGGGGTCAAAGAAAACAATAAAAATAATGTTCTCCCCCTTTTGTCTTAAACAAAAATAATATCAATAAGGGTGAAATCAAAACAAAACTTTATGATACCAATTATAAGAAAATATATATCAATTTCATTCATCATGATATCAATAAAATAAATAAAACATACCAATTGAAGGTACATAAAATAAATGTTTTTAATATATATTTCAATACCAATTGAAGGTACATAAACAAATATTTTTAATATATACCAATTGTAAGTAAATAAATCATTTTAAAGTATTTAATCAAAAATTTTGATACCAATTGTAAGTAAACTTATAGGTAATTTTGATACCAATTAGTAAAGATTAGTACCAATTGAAGGTAATTTTTTTATTAAAAGCAGATGATACCAAAAATAATTAATATCATTTTTTAAATCATATTTCAACATAAAGTGTGGGAGTAAAATATCAATTAAAAGATGAAATATAAATTTTCTCTCCCTTTATGAAATACCAAATAAAATGATGCATAAGCTTGTATAAGATACAATTGAAACATAATCAATTGAAATATAATAGTCATTTGAAATCAAGCTTAGCATAACCAAAATTTGTACTCAAGGATATAGAGATATAGTAAGCACAAATAAATCATATATATATGTATGAAAAATTGAATACCAATCGAAATTGATACTATTTGAAGTGTAATCATACATATATAGAAACATATATGAGTATACGAAAAAAATGTCAATAGTGATACCAATTAAAAAGAACCAATGATACCATTGAAACACAATAAGATCAAGAGTATTACTCATATTACCTTCCACCCATTTCATACACATGTTTAAAAAGATTTACAATAAGAAGCATACAAGGCATCGTCGCCCAACCAACCGCCCTTGAATTGAAAGGGTTTTCAAAAATAGGTTTAAAAATAGTTTAGCATAATTGAAAACTCTTTCAAAATGAAGAATACAAACTAGTTATAAGAAAAATTTGTAAACTAGTATGAAATCCTTCAAGTAAGGAATAAAACAAAAAAAAAATTCATGAAAAACATGTAAATCATATGATCACCAAACACTCAAAATCTATAAAGCCCATATCATACTCATGAAAATAAAATCACGAGAAAACAATAAATAAAGTGAGTATACAAGAGTTATGTGAAACACATTATCATGAAAATAGTCAATTTAGCTCAATATAAAATTCCTTAAAAACATGAAAATCATCAAAACTAGAATTTTTCAAAGGTATATGTATGTCATGTACAAACTAAAGTATACATACATATTCAAAACATAACGAGTCCACAAAAGTATATGCATGAAGGCAAGTGACTCAAGGATGTATATGTATAACAATTAGTTTAGACAAAATAGACATATACATGAAGTTAAACATAAACGTGAAAACATGAAAAAAAATGAGAATACAAGTCAAATGTATGAATCATCAAAACTAGGCTATACTAGTACATCTAATGGGTACAAATGAGCGTTCAAGTACAAATATATAATAATCTATTTGCGGCTCACTAGTTGTACAAGTATATATCTAAGTTTTAATGAAAACTAACATCTATACATGTAATCAAAACATGAAGCATAAAAACAAAAAAAACATATATATGATCATTATGTACATGCACATGTATAGATCTTGAACATACACATTAGTTAAAAATAAATGTGAGAACACAAAGGTATAAATCTATATTAAACATGGGTGTCTCAAATAACTAATCATGTATATAACTAATCTAAATATCATGGCATATAACATACTAATCATGAAACATCAAAACATGCTAAAATCAATGATATGAAAAACATGTAAACAATAAATGAGGAGTAAGAGATTGTTACCAAAACCTAAGAGGCAACTCTCCATGTCTCCAAAACACGGTGGTTCCCCTACCAATCTCCCCTTGAAAATGATGCATCCAAATAGTCCTCTTTTAGCTCGGAACGCATCCACCTCAAGGCACCATCGCTTTCACGTCATCCGAGAGCCCACACCTACATCAAATAACATAGGGGTGGTCTTTGGTACCCATACTCTTTTGGCTCTATGGGGGTTAGTTCCTTTCCTAACCCAAACAAATTTATTTGCTAAATTAGAATCATTTATCTTATCGTAACAAAATTTAGCAAGGTGGCCCTTACGTCCACAATGTATACAAGTGTACACATGAGCATACATCGTGTTATGGGAGTGAACGTGGAAGCATGTGTATGCAGTGTATGGTGTCCATGCATAGAACGAACTCGTTTCTTTCGAAACATAGATTCCAACCGTGAGTGGTTCAAGGCACATTGGCTCAAAGTGGAGCCCAAACAATCAACACTCTTCTTAAGCATAGATATACCATTTCAATGTTAGAAGAAGTGGAGCATGCAATATGTGAGTTAGATGGTGAAGCTACACTAGCATGGCAAATATGAGAGTCTATATCATTTTTCAAAGATTTATTTTCATTTAAGCAAACTTCTAAATCTTTTGAAATCAAATCAATCTTATTTTTCAAAGACACATTTTCTTTTACAACAAGGTCAAGTTTTAAAGACAAAACTTCATTTTTCTTCAAAACCTCATTGCAATCATTTTATTTTTCAAAATCTTATTTTCATTTAAAACAAGTTCAAGTTGGGTTTTCAAAGAGTCACACTCATTTGAAATCTCAACTTTCTCTTGTAAAGTCAATTCATGTTTTGAAAATAAATCCTTATTTTCTTTTGTTAACTTACAAGTTTTCTTTTTCAAAACTTTATATTTTTCAAGAAGGTTCTCACAAACAATACATAACTCTTCATTTAATGCATCGGCATCATACTATCAAGATCATCAAATGAAGAGCTAGCACTATCTAGTTGAGTGTCCGAAAGTACCTCAAGGGAGTCATTCCTTGGACCATGTAGCATCATTGTTCAGATCATCCTCACTAGATTCCTTCTCCATTTGGATTGGCATTTGAAGTTCGGAGGAGGTCAACGTGTTCCACACTGCAAAGGCGGAATCACAGTTAGAAACCAACATAAGATATTCTTTGTTTAGCGTACTTCTAAGTGCCTCAAGGGCTTGTGCATTGCCTCTATATGCTTGCTATTACCAAGATAGGATTTCTTGGTAGCGGCAAGGAAAACATGCAAGCCTAGGGTTTTCAAGTACATGGACATCCTAAATTTTCACATGTCAATGTTGGAAACATCAAACATGGGAGGTGTCAAGCAATCCATGAGGGTGTGTAAATAATATAAGTGTGCAAATGCAAATGATAGATTAGCTAACAAAGATCACACTCCTAGGTGGTTAAACCAAATATCAGGAGCGTAGGCTCTGATACCAATTGTAAGTACACCTAGAGGGGGGTGAATAGGTGTACGGCTAATCTAATGAACAAAATGCGAAAATTAAAACTTAATTGCAACACACTTAGTGTAACCAACAAGTGTAGCCGAATTCCCGGTAAAGGGCTCTAGACTAACTCCTCTTGATTCCTCTGAATAAGAGTTGAGGTGCTAATGAAGCTCTCGTGGTTAAACACAAGCGAGGCACACACAAACAACACAAGCATATAAATGATATGACAATATGATGCAATGCTCAAAATAAAAGAGAGAGAGAGAGTTAGAGTCAATGGATCAAACGCAAACACCAAGATTTGTTTCGAGGTTCGTGCACACAGCTCTACGTCCCCGCCTTCACACAGAAGATTTCCACTAACTTGTCCACACAGAACTCCCACACAGGGAACCTCCACTGAGGATTTGGGGCAAATACAACCGGAAGTACACAACTCCTCTCTCAACCAAATACAACCTCTCACTAGAGGCAATGCATAACCAACACAAAATTCACCTCACATAAGAGGGGTGGGCACTTAGCCAATACAAATAAATCACCTCACACTTGAGGGATTCCAACACAAACTCCACCTCTCACTAGAGGGACCTAAACACAATCTCAACCGCTCACTAGAGGGAGCCGACTACAACTTTCACAATCACCTCACAATAGAGGGATACAAAATCAATCACCTCTCACTAGAAGGATATCACAAGAAGGAAGTTTACAACTTGGTGGTCTATCTCAACCACAAACCAATTTTCCCAAAAAAATAAAGATCCTATAGATAGGATAGCAAGATAGCTCAAGTATGGAAAATAAAGAGTTTGAAAATCAAAAACTCAAAGAAAACTATTGGGAAAACAACTAGGATAAGATTAAAATGAAGATCAAAAACTAATCCCAAAGTTTCTCCTTTTTCTTGAATTTTCCAACCCTTTAAAACAAAATAAAGATCAAATCTTTAAAGCTCTAAAACTCTTTTGAAACTTGAAATAAACCACTAGAGAATGGGAGAATTTTGCTCTTGGAAGTCTTAACAAAAACCAACCTCAAATGGGGTATTTATAACCCCCATAAAAATTTTGCCCATTGGCAGCTGACTAGGCCCATAATTGCCTTCCGGTCGACCGGCCAGTCGACCAGCCAACGGTCAAAAAGTGACCAATGAGCCTTTCGGTCGACTGCCCGGTCGACCGGGCCCTGAACCACAGAGCAACGGCTCTCTAGCCGGTCGACCGCCCTATCGACCGGACCACAGAGCAACGGCACATTCGGTTGACCATTTCGGTCGACCGGCTCCTAGTACGGTCGACCAGTCAGTCGACCGCCAGAGCCTGGCAGACTGAAATCAGGATTTGAAAACTGAGTTTTTATTATCCTATTAAATCCCATAAAATCTCTAAAAATTCACAAAAATAAGTTCTTGCATGATCTTTGAAATGCAAACTTGTTTGAGTAAAAATCAAACCAAATTACAAACATTTTGAACTCTTTTGTGTTATGAAAATTTTACCGAAAACCAAAACCGTATTTTCCAAAACTTGGATTTTTGAATTGAAAATTCGTTTTGTACAAAACTCTTCCAAATACAAAAACATGATATTTGAAACAACTTGAAGCATATAGTATATGGATATAATCCAATATACATATAAAGATATATATCAATATTTTTGACATTAAATCCGAATATAAGTTTTGTTAAAATACCATAACTCCAAACTCATGAAATAGACTATCAAACTAAGTTTGTTTAAATAGTTGAAGCATGCATATATATAGAACAAATCTACTATACATTAAACCATGTAAACCTGTTGATTCTATCTATTCATGAAAACCAAGATCGGTTAAAGTAAAAATCGAAAACCAAAACATAAAACTTAAACAAGTGTGTGTGTTGTGAACTTGAGCATATCACACTATCTAACTTTACAATGGATCTAAAATAAAAAAAACTATGTACCGAAGTCTTCTTGTAGAACGCCGTCTCCAAGTCGACTCGATCCAAACGTGATCCACCGAGCTTGACTCCAACGAGTGCTAGATATGAACTTTGATGCTCGGGCTCTTGAATTACCATGTGAAAAGCTCCAAAATTGAAGGTAATCACCTACTAATATCTTGGTAAGTATCTGAAACTAAACATCATAAGATTATTAGTAAACATAACTACATGAGTTAATCATCATCAAAACTAGAGTGGAAGGCCTCTGGGCCAATAATATATATATATATATTTTATGCACCTCTTTTATATTCCATTTCATGCATCTATACATTTCTTTCATACATTGGGGATAATACATGAGATAAGTGTGGGGGAGGGCTCTAACATGACTAATATAATTAAAAAAAAGAATATATATATATATATATATAAACTTTTTGAAAGAAAAGAACAATATTTTAATATATTTTTTGTAAGAAATTAAGTCAATTTTAAGTAATAGAAAAATCATAATTAGGATTTCTTATACTTGGTCAAAATAAGATAACTTGTTTGATTTTTAGGGATAGGAGAAAATTGATGAAAGTAATTTAGTCTTGATCTTTATCTTGAAGAAATATGCACACCTTATACACTTGCACAGTTATGGTTCTAAAACAAGTATTCTTATGTCTTATAAAAAAAAAAAAAAAATATATGTCTATCTATAAAAAATAAATAAATCTAATTATTAATTAGCTAGGTGCTTTGGCCTAAGAAAGCCTTGGTATTTATGCAAAAGATAATTAGATAAGTTTGAAAAAAAATATATAAATCCTCTGATTAAGCTGGTTGTGCCTCATGAAGCATAAGTATTCATGCCTAAAAGGGGTGCATTTTACAAATAAAAACTCTTAACTTTGTGGCCTTATCTGCTCGAGTGTTTAAGTCCTTAAGGGTGTTTCTCACCTGGTGCCCTAAGACTGTCCGGTTTGGGTGTCACCGACTAAAGGCGCGTTACATGGGCAGATTAGAAAGCCTAATGAAATTGAGGAATAAATATCACCAAAAATAAATATAAATAAGGAATATGAATTAATGTTAAAGAACCCTTAGTCAAACTTCACGGTTACAAAGGAGCATATAACTTAGGGTAAAGTAATAGACTAGATGAGAAATACAATTTGACTCCTTACTTTGATTGATGACATGTTTTTTGAATAGAGACTAAGTTTAGAAATGAAAAGTTCAATATTCCTATAACTTATAGATTACTTGAACTCCTACAAATATACTTCAAATATTTTCTCTCTTTTCAAAATGCTTTTTGAAAATACTAACATTTTTTCTCTTTCTTTATGGATTTTGTGGGTGCAATCCGCTGAAAACCCTCACGAGACAAAACTCATCCTCTAGGGATAACCTATAGGTTTAACGGCTTATTGCACATTCTCAGGGCAATCGAGTAACCTGCGAAAATGGTCTAATTATTGATTAGGATTAGTTTTGATGTATTGCTCGAGGGCGAGCAAAAGATAAGTGTGGAGGTGTGATCGGTCAGATATATTGCATATATATTATCACATTACCAAGTTTATTATCTAATAAATCATATTAATAAGTCTTATTTTTCTTTAAAATGCAGGCCCATTGCTAAAGGAAAGGGAAGAGAAATGAGCCCAAAGGCTGATTAAATTCTGATTTAATTCAGAATTAATTTGAAATCAGAAAATCAGGGCAGATCATGACAAATCAGAGAGGTTGAAAATCGGTTAAAGTGAATCTTTCTAAATCAATTGGTTAAAGCTAAAATCAAAGGCTATTTTGTCAAACTCAGGAGCTGATATTAGAAAACCAGCAAGAGATAAGGGTATATCATCAAACACGAGATTCCCACCAACCAGCTATGGCCTTCTGGCCACACCATGGATGCGGCCAAAGCCGCGTTTCTGCGGCTTGGTTGAGGTAGTTGGGGAGTGTTTGCTCCCCTATCTTCATATGCCTTCCCCCGTTTGATTTTTTCCTATAAATTAATTTGTAGTTCAGTCCAAATACCAGTGAGAAAGAGGAATATAGTGATTGTAATCTGAAGATTGAAGTGACATCAATAAAGGTTCATAGTTTCTCTTCTTCTCCAATTCACGGGTATGTCTTATTTTGTTTCCATATCTTGTTTTACATTATTCATGAGTAAACCTGTTTTCTGGGCTCACTATTATCTCTCTTCGATCCCTCTTATCTTGAATGATTTTTTTTTAATGTAAAGACCCAACGGAATCAAATGTATGCCTTAAACTAAGCCTTTCTTCTTTGAAAGTGTTCTTGAAGGGACATGAGGATGGGTTTGGATTTCTAAACTTATATTTCTTTTAAAACATTACTTGAACTTGTTTTTATTTCATACTGGAAAGACAACTTGATGATTAAACATTCAATTCAGGATGATTTCTTAAGAAAAAGAGTTAAACATTTTTAAACAATCTTATTTGATTTGCTTAAGACTTTCAAACCCAAGCTTAAGTTATTGCCTATGATTAAGTTGAGACACTAAGAATTTCAAGAGAAGAATATATCGTTGAGTAGTAAGATAATGAGCCAGATCTTTTTATATATTAAAAATAATCAAACAATTATCACACTTTTCTAAAAGATCATGTTCTCCAAAACCTTCTTCAAGTTTTCAATTTTTCTTTAAATCACTTTCCTTACTCTCCATTCTCTTTTTCAACAAAAAACATCGACACCATTCTTTGCTTGTTAAACAAAGACATCGAAAAGCTTTTATCGCATTCCTCCTCGTGGACACGACCCGTTAGCCCAAAGCTAAACGGTAATTCTCATTGCTTTCTTTTGCAATCAGAAACTTAGTTTGATGAATTAAATTCCTGAGTTTTAAAATTTGAATTTATCAAAACTTATTTTGATATATATTGTCAAAAACAAATCTATATTATTTTACATGTGGATTGGATTCTATCCATACACCTTGAGCTTCAAACGAGTTTAATAAACTTGTTTTGGTATTCATAATAGTTTTGTAAAACTCAGACTTTCATTTAGAAGTTTAGTTTTTTTGAAAAATATGGTTTTTGTTTCAAAATTGAATTTTGATATCTCACAAAAATGTTAACATATTTGTAATATGTGTTGATTTTTTGATCACACGTCTTTGTACTTCATTGTATTCATATGAACCTATTTTTGTGAAATTTAAAGAGATTTATTGGTATTTATTTAAATAGGTTTATAAATATAGTTTTTGGGCTGAGCCGGTCGACCGCACGGTCGGCCAATATGCACATACGTGCACAACCCAAGAGAGTTAGAAGTTCGATCGACCCCAGTAGAGATCGGCCGACCGACCGATCGAACGACAATGTCTGCAAAGCTCTCTAGTTTTCTCAGTCGATCGACTGGTCGACCAGAATTCCTAACGGTCAAAAATCTGACCATTGGCGGTCTACTGCCCGATCGACCGATCGGCCAATTTTGGCATGGTTGGACCCCCAATGGCTAGTTTTTTTGGCCCTATATATTGGGTTTTGGGGAGAGTTTTCTCTAAGATTTTTAAGAGCTAATATTCCCACTTACAACAGAGTTTTTTTAAAAGTATTTGTTCTCCAAATTCATATCTTTATTGTGTTTCAAAAATTTAGAAAATCAAAGAAAATAAGTTTAGGGAAATTCATATTTTAAGTTTCTAATTTCTATATCTTTCAAGAAGTTTTTTCATGTATTTTCTTTTGTGCTTCATTTTCAAAACCTTTTTTTTCTTATAAGCTTGAGCTATTCATTGCAAAATCTATACTCTAGGATCTTGTATTGAGAGAAGTGTTGTTTGTGATCTTTGTGATCACTAAGTATTGTACTCTTATTTCTTTTTGGCTTTTATGCTTTTACTTTGTGCTTCCCTCTTGTGTAGAGGAGTTAGATTTGTGCTCACCTCTTCTGTGGAGGTTGTTACTTTTGTGGCGTTCCTAAATAGAGATAGTGAAAATTTTTCACGCGGTGAAGGCGAGGACGTAGAGCTTGGTGCTCGAATCTCGAAACATGTCCTTGTGTTTGCATTTGCTCTCTCTCTCTCTCTCTCTCTCTCTCTCTCAACTCTACTCTTGTTATATCCTGCATTGCAATTATTGTTCATACATATATACTTGACATTGTTTATGTGCTCATACTTGTATTGTACCAAGAGAGCTATTGAAGCACCTCAACTCTTAGTCTAGATAAATCTTGAGTAGAACTTTTAGAGCTCTTCACTAGGAATTCAGCTTCACGCTTTGATTATTTATTGTGTATTAGTTTCATTAGTATAAAGATTTTAAATTTCACATTTAATTCACATTATACCTATTTACTCCCTCTAGGTGTACTTTCAGAAGTAACAACTAATGTTTGCTTTGTAGATTTTCATGATATAGCTGCACAACCTCAAGTGAATACATATCATGTTTGAGATCTAGTTTTATATGGGTCAGAAAGATTCCCTGCATCTGTATAGCTGACTATTCTGACTTTAATCCTTTAGAATAAAATAATCTCATGTCAGTCGTTCCACAAAGATAATGTAATATATGCTAACACCATTTCAATGCCTTCGAGTTGGCGTGGAGCTAAATATTGCTAATTGGTTAATAGAAAAAACTATGTCAGGCTGTGTGTTATTTGCTAGATACATTAGGGCTCCAATTGCTTCACGACCAAGTAGCTCTGTGTTATCTTCTCGAGGATAAAATAATTTTTTTCACATCAAGTGATCGAACAACCTTAGGGCTACTTAATGGACGAGCTTTATCCATATAAAAAGTTTCAAAACTTTTTCTATATATGTTGATTGATGAATAAATATTTCACTTGGTATCACTAGTACAGAAATGCCTTTCCATGTCGGTCTTTTCACGTAGGTTTTGACGCCATCGACATATATTATATGGGCGGTGGCAAACTTGTAGATAAAAACAAACTATTTTTGTTGTGTGTGTTTTTTTAAAAATTGAATTATCTTCCATATCGGTTCAAAAAAGAACCAACGTTGAATATATTTAATTGATCGTCGGTTCAAAAAAGAACTGATGTGAAATCTATTTAATTGCCACGTTGGATCAAAATACTATAATGCCAGTACTTAAAAGAACTGACGTTATATGCTTTTTCAAAATGCGTGCCATCTATTTTAACCCCTGTTTAATTCTCTCAACCCAGATTCCCCAAATTCTGACCCTAACTCTCTCTCTCTCTCTCTCTCTTTCTCTCACCGCTCTCGTCTCTCTCTTACTCTCTCTCCCCTCAAGGACCTCCACCGGCGATCTCTGCCGCTTCTTCGCTCGCATCTCTACTGGCCTCCTCTTGTGCCGCCACTAGCCTCCTCCAACGCAGCCACCGCCTCCACCAACGCACCTATGAATGCTTTTACCCACTTAACCTTTACCCATCATCTAATTTTTTGGGATTTCCATACACCTCATGTTGTAATGTCAACGAAATTATTTTGGGAAAAACTTATCTAAGAAAATTCTTAAGAAAAGTTAGCAGTATTAATTTGAAATATAGAGATTTCTTTAAACAATTGTTGAATAGAAAACATGCATTGAGTAAATATGTATTGTGTGCATATAATACAAAAAAATATATTCAAATAAGCATAACATTGAATGTTCTGATGTAGGAGACTGAAACATGCAGCAGACTCAACCCAGTATAAGTTGACTTGTACTTTTAGAAGTTGACTAATAAAGTAAATAGAGAGTGGGTTTTGTAGAAATTTACAAAGTAGTCAACTATCCAGAAGTATAAGTTGACTAATCATTTTATAAGTCGACTTATTCCAATTAAAAGTTGACTAATCTGTTGGTGGTTGTGACAATTATGCACAAGTAAATTTACTTTTTACATGATATGTGCTATTTTTAATTCAATATATTATTTTTGATGTCTAGACTAGGTAAACATGAATCGAAAATGGATGGATGCTAATAGGTTAAGTATCGAATATTGAAATTGTGTGGAAGAATTTATTAAGTTTTCTATTAAGCATTACAATAATCCTAATCGTATTAAATATCCGTGCATAAGGTGTGGCTGCCTTGAGAATATTACAGTTGAAGTATTAAGAGACAATTTATTCGTTAATGAGATTGATTATACAAAATGGATATGACATGGTGAGAGTGCAAGAGAAAGACCGATTAATTCAAATGATAGAAGATGTGATGAAAGAAAAGAAATTAATTGTAGTGAGGGTGATAAATTAGAACACACAACCCATTGAAATCACCTAGAGGGGGGGTGAATAGGTGATGGCTATATGAAATGTGGCAATAATGCGGAATTAAAAATTCTACTAACAAATTGCTCAAATTAAAAGACTAGCAATAAACACAATAAGTAGTGCAAGAATTAAAGGAGTTGAGTTTAGAGAAAATTCGAGCAAACGCAAACACAAGTATATGTTTCCGAGGTTCGAGCCACGCTCTACGTCCCCGCCTTCACACTTGAAGGATTTCCACTATTGTCGATCCCACCGGATCTTCAATATAAGGACACACTTGTCCGATCACTTGTGATGCCGCAACACCACCCGGAGCACACTAGCTCGCCTTAAGGCCGATGCCTCTACAACTTCGCTCAAGAAGAAAATGATCGCACTTGATCACAAAATAGCTCACTTGCACAATCCTATAACCAATATGTAGATGTAGAAATTTGGGATTGTGTAGTGCAAAATCTAGAGAGAAGTAGAGGAATAGGCTTCAAATGGGTGTATGGAAATTTTGGCTTTGAAAATCTTTTCTAAAATGAAGACTTGAAATTCTTATGAAAATCTCTTGTAAAAATGTTTAGCAATTGTTGTCTTATCATGTTGAAGTGTCCCACTATTTATAGGGGTTGAAAAACTGGGTAAAACAGCAAGAGAGATTCGTTGGGGTGAGATCCCAACAAAATCTGTCAGAAAATATAGCTGTTGGAGTCTGTCAGAACTTCTGACAGCTGCCGGTCTACCGGCCGGTCGACCGCCAACGGTCATATTTTTGACCGTTGGGGGACTACGGTCGACCGCCCCGTCGACCGAAACAAACAGAGAGCACTGTAAGTGCTCCGGTCGACCGGAGCGGTCGGCCGACGTACACACATGCACATCGTGTACGTCGGTCGACCGGGACGGTCGACCGGCTCCTGTCAGTTCTGAAAAATCAGAACTGCAGAAAGCCAGAACTTGGGTCTTTGGATTTGGTCTTTTGGTTTGGGGTTTTGGACCTTGTAAAAAATAGGAGTATGACCATATGTCACTACCCTAACATGTTAAAACATTTTGATAAGGTTTTTCTTTGATAAAAACTTGTTTTTCTCAAAAATCGGTTTTTCCAAAAAAAAACTTAGAGTTTCTAAAACAAATTTCCGAAAAACATGTTAGCTATAAAACTAAGTTGGAAATAGAATTTGAAATTGTTTTTGAAGCCATATATCAAACTAAAGTGTGTGTAAGTGACAATCCCATAAATCTACTTCTAACATCTAGTTTTGACAAAAAGTCTAAAAGAAAAGGCAAAATTACAAATCTTGGACTTTTTCATTGTCTTGACTTGGTCTTTTCTTCATGTCTTGATCCCGAAGCTTCCTAATGTGCTTAGCTTGGGAATGCACATCTTTAGCGGCGTCCAAACTTGTGAGTCTTGATAGTGGAGCCGTCAAATCAACCTGTTTAACCTGAAATACTTTTAAACAAATTGTTAAATACATAACTAAATATGGTTTGTTATCATCAAAATATTCAACAAGATATAGGGCTAATGGCCTTTGGGCCAACAATCTCCCCTTTTTGATGATGACAAAACATATATAGTTATTACAAATATTTTGGGTAGAGACTTCAAATGAAGCTCCCCCTCAACACATGCATATACAAAAATATGCTCAAGCATAGACAAATCTCAAAAAAAAAATGGTGGGTGATAATCCACAACATAATCCACAACACATCCACAACACATATATCCATGCTAGATAAAAATACTCATGTCCTAAAATAGAAATGAAACACATGTCCACAAAGCATAACCAACATAAATAAGTACATGTCCACCAAAATAAAAACACAACACAAACATATGTCCACAATACAATACCAAGTACTACACAAAATATAAGTGACAAATACAAACAAAAGTGCAAGTCTCTCTCAACAAATAACTCTCCCCCTTTTTGACATCATCAAAAGGGGCAGGTCACTCAGCACCACCAGCAGCATCGTCGGAACCTTCCTCAGCGTCGTCTTCCTCAGACGAACTCTCCTCAGCATCACCTTCTGCCATGGTCTCATCACCATTATGATCATCATCCTCATGACCGACCTCCTCTGGATCGATACCAGCAACGCCGGGCTGTGGAGGTGGAGCCGCAGTAGGGTCTCTGATAGGAAAAGGAGGACCGGAGGATGGAAGAGGGCGAGAAATGGTCGTGGGATCTGGACCAAGCATATCAAATTTCGCAAATAATGTCTCAAATTGCGAATTCACGAATCTCATGGCGTTCGCAAAATAAGTCATGTCATTGCGAAATCCCTGGAAGCGCGAGTCCATCTCCGCGCGAAGGGCTGCATCACGCTGCTCCAAATCCGCCCGAAAGGCTGCGTCTCGCTGCTTGATCCAAGACTGATGCTCCTGGATCTGAGAGCGAATCCTAGAAGATATGAAGGACTGAAACTCAGATGATAAAGATGGCACAGATGCAGATGAAATCCCTGGGACGGAAGAGGATCCAGGGGCCGAAGATGACCCTGGGATATCAGTAGGAGGTGCAGGAGGGTGCTCTTGTGAGTGACGACGCATTTGAGCCTGCATCCTCTTCAAAAGGACGCTGTCTAAATTTATAGCAGGCTGACAGGGAGTCTCAGAGGACAAATCAAAACCTAATCTCTGAAGCAAATGAGTAATAAGCATTCCATAAGTCAAGTGCCTACCGGACATGCGGATATGGTCAGAGGCCATGTGAGTAGCAATGAGGTGAGGAAAATCAATCTTGATGCCTTTCAGAAGGCAATAGATTATGAGAGGAATTGAACCCCTAGCATTGCTATACTCACCGGACTTAGGTAAAATGTTGTAGAAAATGAATTTTGCAAGGACTTGGGAGGTGAGGGTAAATTTGTTGACCTCCTCATTCCTTACTAAACCGGGGTTGTCATCCCCGTGAATCAAAGTGGAGGCGGTGAGCGCACTCACCGTCCGGATACTCAAAGTCGTTTAGATCAAAAGTATAAACATCCACTCCTCCAGAGGAGAGATGTAGCAAGTCAGCAAATCGTGATATAGGGATGTCTATATCTCTCCCTAAAACACGTGATCTAACACGACCTCCCTCATAGGCATAGTTGGCATAGAAATACTGAACTAGGGATGTGTAGACAGGTTCCCTAATAGTCATAAAATGATGCAAAGAGTTTTTTTTGAGGATACGAGGGATGCCTAGGTGTTCAAAATCCTTTAGAATTACACATCTTCCCAAATTACAGATTTTTTGGAAAGTTGTATGAAACGATTTCTGCAAGATCGTTCACAAAAGGTCTTTTAGGTGTAGGAGTGGTGGAAGATGAGGGAACTATGCTTTTTCCCTTCTCAGACCTAGTTCTCTTTGACATTTTTGGAGAAAAGAGTGATTTTTAGTTGATTTTTAGGGTAGATGGTATTGGCTTGATCTAAACAAAGGAAACCTAGAAATCTTTGACAAGTGAAAGGAAAACTAAGAGCTAGATATCAAGATTTAGAGTAAAAAGATGATTTTTACCTGAAAATGGAGAAACCCTAACCCTAGATCATGAATCCCTGAAATTCTGATGGTGAAGAAACCCTGAGACTGAAGATCTATCCCACAAAGAGTGAATCCAACTTGGGTTTTGAAGGAATTTGAGAGATTTTGAGTTGGGAGAATTTTTGGAGAAGAGGGGAAGAAAAGGATCGTCGGTTTGAGTGTGAGAGAAATGAGAGAGAGAGAGAGAGAGAGAAATAAATAGCAGATTTGGGGCTGAATACGACGAACGGTCGACCGGGCCGGTCGACCGGAAAAACCCGAGAGCACTGTAATCCAGAGCGGTCGACCGTCCCGGTCGACCGGCAACAGAGAGCAAAAATTTGTTCTCTTTCAGGCACAGGCGGTCGACCGGGGTTAGGGCCGGTCGACCGGCTTTGCCCAAAAAACTGTGGACAGACAGAGCTCCGAAAAAAATTTTAAATGAAAATATTTAACAATTAAATAGGATACATATAACATACAAAAATACAACAATGTTTTTAAATCTTCATTAGGTTATCATGTCAACCAAAATATTCACACAAGATTTTTTTTTATTTAATTTTCATACAAAATCAAAGTTTTAGAGATGTTGAAGCCGAATACCCGGTGACGGGTTCTGAACTTCATCCTCTTGATTCCTCTTGAATGAGTTGAGGTGCGCAATTGCCATCTCTAAGGTATTTGCTTGAATATGAAATTTTTACAAAATTTTATTTCTAGTTTTGAAAATACAATGTGTATATATAAATAAGCTAGTCTAGGCATGGCATGTAGACATACAATGGACATGGTATAAAAGATAAGATATTAAAACATGGCATATACACAATCATGATAGGGATGTAAGTTTACACTAGCATATATCAATGTATCATAAAAGTAAACTAACAATCCTATACATGTGTATATAAATAACCAAACAAAAACTTTTAAATGGAGAAGTTATCAAGCATGGGCAATCTCCAAAATAGGTGCCTCCATGATAGCGATGCAAATGCGATGTGTTCTTTGAGCTTAGTTGCATCCACCACCCGGGCACCGTCTCCCCTAAGTCTTGGAGGAAGAAGATCCACCTGCATCATCTAAATTTGGTGGGTCTTTTGGTACCCATATCTTTTTGGGTCCTTTTGGATTAGTACAGGGACGAACCCAAACATATTTATTATGCACATTATTTTTAGCAAAACAAAACTTTTCTAAATGGCCTTTGCGGCCACAATGTGTGCAAATGTAAATTCTACCACTACCATACATGTATGCATGTTTATGTGTGTGTGCATGTTTCTGTGCATGTGCATGGTGAGTATGTTTCCCTTGGGTTACACCCTTAGGAAATCTAGATGCAAATTTAGTTAGATCAAAAGCACACTTTTTAAGAGTTGAATCTAAAACATCAACTCGTTTTTGCATTTACACAAAATCATTTTTATTACATGATGCAATGGGGGTTTTCCCTTTACAAGCTAGTTTGTATTTTTCAAAATCAATTTTTAATTTCTTAAAAGCACAAGATAAATCATTTTTCTCCTTTTCAATAATATTAATTTTATCTTTTAAAGATTCATTTTCCCTTTTTAATTTCTTATTATGAGATTGAGAAATCTCATATCTATGTTGTAATTCTTCAAAAAATTGAGCTAACTAATCCATAGTCAATTCATCCTCATCTAAAGAGTTGTCGATAGTTACCTTCGAAGCATCGTCTCCATGTGCCATGAAGCACATGTGTGCGGCGTCGTTTTCCTCCTCGGATTCCGACTCCGTGTCATCCCATGTTGCTACCATAGCCTTCTTCTTCTTTGGGGCATTCTTGGAGGTGGTTGCTTGAAGAGCGGGGCAATCCGCAATAAGATGTCCGATCTTCTTGCAATGGAAGTAAGGACCGGGTTCTTCTCTTTTCTTTTCATACCTTCCTTGAGGTCTCCCTCTTCGGAAGTTGCTTTGTCGTCCCTTCTTGTAGAACATTTTGCCCACCTTCCGGATGAGCATGGCGAAGTCCTCATTGCAATCCTCCGATGAGTCATCCTCTTCAAGAATGGTTGGAGTGGCTTTGAAGGCGAGCGCTTTCTTCTTGGGCGCCTCCCTCTCTTCTCTAACCTTCATTTCCATCTCATGTGTTTTGAGATTTTCAATGAAGCTGGAGAAGTCCATCTCCTCCCGATCGTTGAGCTCCTTGAGGTAGTAGCCTTCACTTCCCAAGATTTGGGAGAGCCCGAATGACCTTGTGAATCTTTTGGTCATTATCAATTGCGTCACCTAGAGAAGACAAGGCATTAGTGATCTTGGTGAAACGCGTGAGCATGTCATCAATGCTCTCATTATCAAACATGTAAAAATTCTCATATTGAGAACGTAGCAAGTCAATCTTGGATCTTTTGACTTGTGACGTTCCTTCATGAGTCACAATTAAAATATTCCAAACTTCAAATGCGGATTTGCAATTAATGATGCGTGCTAGGTCATCCTCATTTAGAGCTTGGGTCAAGGCATATTGGGCTCTAGCATTTGCCTCATAGTCCTTGGTGGTGTCCTCGGACCATGAACTCTCATCGGTGAGGGGTTCAACAAATTCTCTAGTGATGGCCCTAGCTACTCTAACACCTAGGGACTTTAGAAATAGATTCATCTTGACCTTCCAAATAGGGAAGTTCAAGCCATCAAACTTTGGTGGGGACTTGATGCTAGAAAAGTCAAGTGATGCCATGGATGAATAATATAAAGCACAATAAATGAAAAATGCAACTAATATAGCCAAATAGCAAGGATCTCCCTAAGGTGGTTAAACCAAATTGTAGGGTTAGGCTCTGATACCAATTGAAATCACCTAAAGGGGGGGTGAATAGGTGATGGCTATATGAAATGTGGCAATAATGCGGAATTAAAAATTCTACTAACAAATTGCTCAAATTAAAAGACTAGCAATAAACACAATAAGTAGTGCAAGAATTAAAGGAGTTGAGTTTAGAGAAAATTCGAGCAAACGCAAACACAAGTATATGTTTCGAGGTTCGAGCCACGCTCTACGTCCCCGCCTTCACACTTGAAGGATTTCCACTATTGTCGATCCCACCGGATTTTCAATACAAGGACACACTTGTCCGATCACTTGTGATGCCGCAACACCACCCGGAGCACACTAGCTCGCCTTGAGGCCGATGCCTCTACGAGAGCGCTCAAGAAGAAATGATCACACTTGATCACAAAATAGCTCACTTGCACAATCCTATAACCAATATGTAGATGTAGAAATTTGGGATTGTGTAGTGCAAAATCTAGAGAGAAGTAGAGGAATAGGCTTCAAATGGGTGTATGGAAATTTTGGCTTTGAAAATCTTTTCTAAAATGAAGACTTGAAATTCTTATGAAAATCTCTTGTAAAAATGTTTAGCAATTGTGGTCTTATCATGTTGAAGTGACCCACTATTTATAGGGGTTGAAAAACTGGGTAAAACAGAAAGAGAGATTCGTTGGGGTGAGATCCCAACAAAATCTGTCAGAAAATATAGCTGTTGGAGTCTGTCAGAACTTCTGACAGCTGCCGGTCGACCGCCAACGGTCATATTTTTGACCGTTGGGGGACTACGGTCGACCGCCCCGGTCGATCGGAACAAACAGAGAGCACTGTAAGTGCTCCGGTCGACCGGAGCAGTCGGCCGACGTACACACATGCACAGCGTGTACGTCGGTCGACCGGGACGGTCGACCGGCTCCTGTCAGTTTTGAAAATCAGAACTACAGAAGCCAGAACTTGGGTCTTTGGATTTGGTCTTTTGGTTTGGGGTTTTGGACCTTGTAAAAAATAGGAGTATGACCATATGTCACTACCCTAACATGTTAAAACATTTTGATAAGGTTTTTCTTTGATAAAAACTTGTTTTTCTCAAAAATCAGTTTTTCCAAAAAAAAACTTAGAGTTTCTAAAACAAATTTCCGAAAAACATGTTAGCTATAAAACTAAGTTGGAAATAGAATTTGAAATTGTTTTTGAAGCCATATATCAAACTAAAGTGTGTGTAAGTGACAATCCCATAAATCTACTTCTAACATCTAGTTTTGACAAAAAGTCTAAAAGAAAAGGCAAAATTACAAATCTTGAACTTTTTCATTGTCTTGACTTGGTCTTTTCTTCATGTCTTGATCCCGAAACTTCCTAATGTGCTTAGCTTGGGAATGCACATCTTTAGCGGCGTCCAAACTTGTGAGTCTTGATAGTGGAGCCGTCAAATCAACCTGTTTAACCTGAAATACTTTTAAACAAAATTGTTAAATACATAACTAAATATGGTTTGTTATCATCAAATATTCAACAAGATATAGGGCTAATGGCCTTTGGGCCAACACCCATGATGTAGAAGATCACTTTATGGACACCCATACTTAATTCAGAGCTTGAAAGATGATGCAGAAAATCATTATATGTTGGTTGTTCTAAATTCACTAAATTATCTACCGTCTTGAGATAATACAATTTGAATGCAAGAAATAGGTGAAACGATAAGAGTTTTATAGCCTTACTCAAGCTCTTGAAAGATACGCTTTCTGAGACTAATGAATTTTCGGATCGTACATATAATGCCAAGAAGATTTTGTACTCTATGGGTATGAATTACAAGAGGATACATGCTTGCCTTAATGATTGTATTTTGAGCAGAAGGAATTATGAAGGTTTGGAGAGATTTCCGGTTTATAAAATGGATCAGTATAAGAAAAATAAGAATAAAATTCTAGCCAAGGTATTATGATATTTTCTTATAATACCTAGATTTAAACGCATGTTTGGGAATGCAGAACATGCGAAGTGTTTGATATGGCATTCAAACGGGAGGATTTCTGATAATATGCTTCGGCATCCGGCTAATTGTCCGCAATGGAATATGATTGAGTCAAAGTTTTCTGATTTTGGGTATGATGCAAAGAATCTCCAACTAGGTCTTTCAACTGATGGAATGAACCGCACGGTAATATGAACATCACACACAGTACTTGCCAGTTGTTTTGACTATTTACAATCTTCCTCTTTGGTTGTGCCTGAAGAACAAGCTTATAATATTGTCATTGCTTATATTGGGTCCAAATAGCAAGAAAATGATATAGATATTTATTTAGCACCTCTTAAAGATAATGCGGGAAGAAGGTGTTGAAGTATTCGATGTATATTATCAAGAAAATTTTAAACTCCAAGCTATATTACTTTGGACAATCAATGATTTTTCAGCATACGAAAACTTGTCAAGTTACAGCGTGGAAGGATGCAAGGAATGTCTTGTAAATGAAGAAGACACATTTTGTCTCCAATTAAAGCATGACAGAAAGACAATATACCTTAATTTCCAAAGATTCTTATTCAAGTCCCATCATTATTATAGGCTACGAAAAGTTTTAATGGATTTATAGAAGAAAGAAGAGCTCTATAGGCATTGAATAGTGAAGAGATATATTAACAGGTGAACCATCCCAGAGCCAGGTTATGATAAAGAAAAGAAAATTATAGTTTGAAAAGAATGTATGAAAGCAATATTTTTTGATCTCCCATATTGAAAATTTTTGTTTGTAAGATATTGCCTTGATGTCATGTATATTGAGAAGAATGTATTTGATAGTATTATTGGCACATTACTCAATATATCCGATAAGACTAAGGATGGAGTCAAAACTAGAAAGGATTTGGTTGAAAATGGTATAAACAAGCAGTTAGTACCAGAACATGCATGTTTTACTGCCACCATCTCATACTTTATCTAGAAAGGAGAACATAGACTTATGTAAGTGTTTTTCTGAGATTAAGATGCCAAGTGGTTACTCATCAAATATTCAAAGTCTTGTTTCAACAAAAATAAATGCTAGTTAGCTTAAAATCTCATGATTGTCAAGCATTTGTGCAACAGCTGCTACCTGCAGCTATAGTTCTGTATTATTACAACATGTCCGTCATACCATTACTCGACTTTGTTTTTTCTTCCATACAATATGTAGCAAGGTAATTTACCCAACAAATGGGAAGAGTTGTAGAAGAATGTTGTTGTTACACTGTGTCAGCTTGAGATGTATTTTCACCTTCATTTTTTAATATCATAGTGCATCTAACGGTTCATTTGATCAGAGAGATTAAACTAGGCGATACATGAAAATATTAAAAGGCCATGTGAGGCGAATTGACCCGAAGGTTGCTTTGTTCATATGAAGAGGTAATTGAATTTTATAATGAATACTTATCAAATATTGAAGTTATAGGATTTCCTAAGAGGGTTTGTATTAAGGTACCAAATGACTTTAGTAAAATTGGACAAATTGTGGTTACTGTTAGTAAAGACTTATTGTGTCAAGTACATAGATATGTCTTGAATAACAATGATGAAGTATAATTATTGATACATTAAAACAAGACAAACTCCCCTCCAGCTTTTCAACTGGACAGAACGATGTCCAAGTTATCGATATCTACAAAAGATAAGTCGCGGATAAGTTGATAACAAACTTAACACATCCCGAGGGATAAAGCAGAAGCTCAGGCCCTGCTGATCCAGTGAAACAGACAGCAGGCCAAATACTACGTTTTGAGGTTGAGTCAGCTCAATACTCAGTCTCGTGTGAGCCCAAGGTGCTATCCTCACTCAATTATCTAGCTTCGCCTTGAGGCCCTTCAAAGCTCAGTAACGAGCCAAGTGCTAACTTCGCCTGAAGCTCAACATAGCCGCATAGGGCTATTTTCCTAGCTTCACCGAAGCCGTGACAGCTCTGATTAAGAGCTTTTAGTCCCGCATGCAGAGCTAAACTTAGCCTCGCATGAGGCTACATCCAGCCTCGCACGAGGCTTTCACATCTCTGTGAGAGGGCTGACTAGGTCAAACCTTTGACCTAGTATTTAGTGGGCTACCCCCACCTACGTTTGTGGGGTTAATTCTGCTTTAAGTGGGCGGTTACACCCGCCTACTTCGCCCCCATGTCTAGTTGATCAGCCGTGTCAATATGCTATTTTTAGGCTTGCGTGAGCCTATCTAGCCTCACATGCGGCTCACATTTAGCCTAGCGTGAGTGTTATATCCTCGCGTGATGCTCAAAACAGCCTTCGACGCGAGGCTAGCTGACTATTATCAGTCATAGCTGAATTCTATGGGCAGCCACACCCCTCCAACCTATAAATAGCTCATTTGAGAATGAGCTCAAGGGAGGGGAGATCAAAAGAGGCAAACAAAAGGAGAGCAGAACAAGAGAGGCAGGAAGGCACCGCGAGAGCAAACAAGGCTAACTTTTCCTTGTTTCTCAGAAGCTCCAGAGAATTACTTCTCTAAGTTCAACGTGTTGATACTTCAAGACATTTCATTTTCAAGGAATCTCCGAAACTAGGCGAGAAAGAATTCTCAAGCAGTAGCATTTAAAGATCGATCGCTCGCATCATCAACCGGACAAAGTGATCGCACGCTAATCAGACTCCCACCGACACACTTTCCCAGGAATCTCAGGGGAGATCTATTGTAATTTTTCTTTTAATTACTTGTAATCTTCTCTCAAAATTTTTTAAGTTTTTCTTTTATTGAATTTTTAATGGAAAACAAGATGGCGACTCTACTGGGGACTTTATTCTCTACTGCTGAGAATAAGGTGTCGCAATGCGACGATCAGACCCTCAGGTCTATTGCTGAAATCTTTAATTTTGACCAAGAGAAGTTCAAGAAACTTCTCACTAGGGGTAGCAAAAATCTCCTACGTGTGCACAAGCACAGGAAGGTCAGCATAGCTCATGTTCCCCTGGCTATGTCTGGAAAGCAAGTCTCTGTTGAGGCTACTGGATTCTCCATAAATCTAATTCTGCCTCATGCGAGGCTAACTAGGCTCTGCGCAAGCCTAAATTAGCTCTGCGCGAGCCTATCACAGTCCCAACTGGGACTAAGTTAGCCCTTCTCCAGCCTGTTAGCGTTGTGCACAAGCTTTTTGGGGTTCTATGTGAACCTAAAATAGCCTCTTCCAAGGCTATGTGGATTGCAAAGTCCACCCTTGATTCTCTTGCATCAGCTTCTTACGAAGCTCAGATAGTCTTGGATTACAAGACTCCCTCTGCTCCTCACCTTCGCCTATCCTGTGAGGCTAAAGCTCAAGCACCCTATTCTTACAGCGATGTTACTACAACCCCGCTTACCTCAATAACACTCTTGGGCGGTGTTAAAACTGCCACATGCGAGGCTAACAGCAGAGAACCTGTGCGTGCTAACAGCGTCTCTGATCCAGTATCGCTCTCAGCACCAAGTGCTAAAGTACTCTGCCACGAAGCTAGAGGTAAAGCACAACGAAGTGCTAATAGTGAGGCTCTTCTAACCTAGCTTGCAGGAAGAACTCTGCACGGCAGAGCTAAGTTCGCCTCTAAGAGCCGAACAAGAACAGTAGCTTCACCTTGCGAAACTACTCCTTAGGTGAAGCTACTTTAGCCTCGCCTATGGTCAGAAGGAAAGCCTTTAAGCCTAGGCTAAGGCTTCTCAGCCCAATAGGGCTAACTTTCAGTCTTCTCGAGTCCCTGTGATGGATAGGTTGGGTTTAGTTAATATAGACTTGAGAAATTATCTGGGCACTAAGCAAAAGTTTTGCTCGGAGGAATCTGCTCACATCTCGTCGTCCCACTGCGGACAAATAGGTGTCAACTTGTGAAGGTACACTTTGTCCATTGCTACCTAAGAAAGGTCTAAACAGCCGCTACTCCAAGTCATCGATTGGTATTCGACCGAATATTGGCCTCGACTGCTGAGAAGGCCAAGCCCAAGAAAAAGAAGGCAACGAAGGTGACCCATCTCGCAGCCGCCTCTGTTAACAGAGGGAGGGATCTTTTTTCGGTCCCAAAGACAGAGACGAGGAACTTTCACTCCTCCAGCCAGCTTCAGGGGCTTCGATTATAGCCATAGCCCCAGCTTTAGTCAGGTTCTGGTGAACCAAGAGGGTGCCTTCCAGGGTACTTGCTCTAGCATAGCAATACCCTATGATTATGGACAATCTTTGTTGTCAACTGGAGTCGTGTCACTTACACCATTGAGAAATCTTTTTCAATTGTCAGATGATGAGGAGGAAACCAGTGGATATGCCTCTTCTTCCATAATCAGCTCGGTGTGGAAGAGTCTCGTGTCTACTAACATGGCCGATAATAATGATGATAATCTCCGTCGGTGGATGAAGGCACAAGAGCAGACTTCCAGGGCTCAGCAAGAAGTCTTAGATAACATCTAGCAGATGCTCACTCAACTCCTAACTAACTGGAATACCAATGACACTAGCACCAATCATAACGATGAGGAGCATAACGATGATGAGCATCCTAAGATAGAGAAGTCGAAAGAAAGTTTCTCAATTGGTGTCGAGGTCATTAAAAGCATCCAGGCTCAGATTGCTTCCCTAGCCCAGAGGGATGGACTGAAGAAGGTGGGGATGTCTCATTCTTACCCGCTGGAATAGGATTCGGTACCATACCCACTGAAGTTTAAGCCACCTACATTGCATACGTACAATGGCAAGGCTCGTCCAACCAATATATCTATTACTTCCGATCTCAAACGTGATAAATAATGATGCCATCATGGCAAGACTGTTCGTCAGTACCCATAAGGGGGGGTAGCCTTTGACTGGTTTAGGAGCCTGCTAGTGGTTTCGTCAATTCTTAGATTGACCTAGAAACCCAGTTTATCTCTCGATTCTACAAAGACAATACCGAGGTGACTATGGATAAGCTCCTCTCAACAGTCCAGAAAGGAGAAGAATCTGTGTGGGAATATATTGAGAGGTTCCATAACCTTCCACTCATGTGCCCTGCAGGCATGCCGTTATCCATGTTACTCCAGACATGTCAGCATAACTTCTTGGACAGAATAGAAGTTCGTATGGTAGCTGTCAAAGCCCATACATGGAATGAGCTTGTTGGGAAAGCTGAAATAGCTGAGAAATCGGTTGAAAAGTTTGAGCCGTCAGTCCATAAAAAAACTAGTAGGGAGTCAACACCAAGGGATTTGATGCAGCCCAATCTTCTCAATCGAAAGGGAAAGAGACCATGGCTGTTAAGCTATTCAGGATAGCAGCATCCAAAGAATCTAAAAGAACTCCGAGGTCTTCAAAGTAGGTTGGCTTACACCCGATGGTTTATTATAAACCTGTCGGGTCACTGTCAACCATTCACGCACCTAATAGAGAAAGGCATATCTTTTGTCTGGGCTGATGCTTGTCAAATGCGTTTGAGGATATCAAAACATACCTCACTAAGCCTCCAGTCCAAGTATCTCCTGTTGCGGGAAAACCGTTCTTACTATATATAAGGGCCATGGACCATTCTTTAGGTACTCTGCTCACACAAAAGAATGATGAAAGTGCCGAGCAGGCCATCCATTGTCTCAATAGAACTTTGATTGGCGCAGAAAGTCTCTACAGCCCGGTCGAAAAGGAGTGCCTTGCTCTTGTCTTTGCCATCTAGAAGACGCGACATTACTTGGTCGGGCATATTATTCATGTCATCTCAAGAGTCAATCCTCTTTGGGTTTTTATGACAAAGCCAAGTTTCCTAAACTCTAGATTGGTTAATTGGGCTATACTGTTATAGCAATATGATATGACCTTCGTACCCCAGAACGCCATCAAAGGTCAGGCTCTCACAGACTTTCTGACAGCTCACCCAATTCAGAATCTTCAAAACTACATGAAGATACTTCGGATGAAGTTATCAAAGTCAACATAACTTCAAGTGATGATCTATGGCTGTTGTTCTTTGATGCCGCACCAAGAACCGGACCAAAAGGCAAGATCGTCGCCGGAGTGGGGGTGGTATTTATCTCACCCCAGAATCATGTCCTCCCTCATGCTTTCTCATTAACAGAGCCTTATTCCAACAACGTAGCTGAATACAATGCTTTGCTCATTGGCCTCCACCTTGCTCAACAGATGAGGGTACAATATCTTGAAGGTTATGATGATTCTAAGTTGATCATCAACCAAGTTAAGGGTGAATATGAGGTCCACCATGAAGACCTTGTACCTTATCATTATGCAGCCATTCAGTTGGCTAATACATTTGAAGGCTTCTAATCAGTCATATATTCCAGCTCCAAAATACAAAGGCAGATGCTCTAGCGACACTAGCAGCCACACTGGCTTTACCTGCTAATACAAGATACTATCTCATAGTGGCCACCCGTCATCTCTTCTGCCCGAAGTACGGTTTAGAGGTTAGCGAAGTTCATACAACCTCGATAAATTTTGAACCAAGGTTCTTACAATTCCCGATCATCGACTATACTTTACAACGACATATTAGCTGATGACCCAAGAAAGCAGTGGTTGTTTGACGAAGGTCTACTCAATTTTACTATGATGCATTGGTAAAAATTATATTGTCATTCATATGATGGTGTACTTCTTCGTTGTCTATTCAATTCAGAGGCATAAGAAGTAATCAAAGAGGCACACAATGGTATATGCAGGGCTCATCAACCAAGTTTGAAACTCAAGGATTGATTGCACAGACTCAGTTATTATTGGCCAACCATGATAGCCGATGCAATCAAATATGCACAAAGGTGTAAAGCCTGTCAAACCACGCAGACCACATACATCAACCTCCGGAGCTACTTCACTCAACTGTTGCATCATGGCCATTTGATTCTTGGGGAATTGATATAATAGGACCAATCAATCCTTCGTCAGCTAAAGGTCATCGATTCATCCTTGCAGTAACTGATTATTTCTCAAAGTGGGCAGAGGCCGTCTCGCTAGTTGAGATTAAAACCACCAACGTGGTTAACTTCATTAGACATCATGTCATCCATTGATTTGGTGTCCCTAGATGGACCATTCATGATAATGGTCCCAATTCGCAAGTCAATCATTCATCGGTTCTGCGATAGGTACCAGATTAAGAATATGGCTTCAATCGCTTATAATCCTGCTGCTAATGATTTAGCGAAAGCATTCAACAAGACATTTATTAAACTAGTCAAGAAATTCATTTCATCAAGCAAACAAGATTAGAATAAGAAGCTCAGTGAATGTCTTTGGGCCTACTAAATTATGGTCCGAGCCCCAACAAAAAATATGCCTTGTTCTCTGGTATACGGGGTGGAGACAGTCATACCTTAAGAGATCTAGATGTTGTTGCTATGGGTTGCCTTAGCAACCAAAATGACTATAGAAGACAATGATTGGTTATACCTTTGAGAACTCGAAGCCCTAGATGAGAAACGACTACAGGCTCAACAATGCATTAAGTTGTACCAAGTTCGGATCTCGATAGCATTCAATAAGAAAGTTAAAGAGAGGGTATTCCAGAAAGGAGACTTGGTTTTAACCCGTCAAATGACCCATGATCATGACACACAAAGCCAAAGGCAAATTTCAATCCAAATGGGAAGGGCCTTTCATGATAGAAGTAATCTACACAAATGGGGCCTATCGTCTAGCAAATCGAGACGACGACATACACTTATGATGTTAGTTAATGGCAAATTCATAAAAAGTACAATCCTTGATCACGTAAACACCTCACCTCTGATCAGATAAGTAATCGTTATGTTCGTGTTAACATTAACCTTTGGTCATTGGGTCAAGTATATATGAAGCTTGCATCGGATATATTGAAAATCACCTAGAGGGGGGGGGGTGAATAGGTGATAATGCTAATCAATGGACAAATTAAAAATTAAGATGTAACAATCACCACACAAGATTCACAAGATGAATGGAAGCAAGTAAATATAGCAATGATGATGATAAGCAAGTAATAAGTGCAAGAATGTAAACCAATCGCAAACACAAGGATATGTTATCGAGGTTAGAGCACCCAGCTCTACTCCCCGCCTTCCCCAGAAGGATTCTAGCTACTTCCACTATCACAAAGAAATCACAATTACACCGGAGTACCCAACTCCACAATCTCGATTACAAGCAATTTCTGAGTAGTCAAAAGACCACAAACTCTCTCTTTCAAATGTCTCTTCCCTTACAAAAGGTCCTTAGAGAACAATGAGTAGGAATGAAGCTCTTGTTGTAAGTGAAGAAAGAAAATTAATCAGAGAGAATTTCAAAAACCACTTCAGAAAATGAGAGAGAATTTCAGCACAAAAACCAAGAAACAAAGCTCTTTTGAATGCCTTAAACTTTTGAATTTTTCTTGCAAAAATTGTTGTAACCAATCTCTCCCCAAACACCCCTATTTATAGGAGAGGGCTAGGGTTAAGGGATAATACAACTTAAGGTTAATTAAGTCATATTAGATTTGAAATATATCCCTAAATCAAATTTTAAACACAAAAAGACAAAATAAAACAGCTCAGAAAAATGCCCGTTACTGTTCAAACGGCTAGTCCGGTCGACTGGCCGGTCGACCGCACGTACAAAAAATCTGACCGTTGCAGGCCAGCGGTCGACCGCCCGGTCGACCCAAACTAACCGAGAGCAGACTGGGTTACAGTCGGTCGACCGTGCGGTCGACCGCAAAAACGTGCACACTGATACATGTACACCCAGAACTACAGTCGACTGGGCCGGTCGACCGACCAAACCTGTCATAGGTCCGGTCGACTGTCCGGTCGACTGGTTCAGGTCAAAAACCAGGTTTTGGACAGAAAATTAAAGGGATTTTGATTTTGACAAAAATACTTTTGAACAGGGATTAGTATAAAACATAAATATATATCTGTAGGCAAAATCTTGTATGCAAAATATTTTTGTATAAAATATAAGAAATTATTTTGGATCAAGTATGTGCGCAAAAACGTGTGTGATAGAGCTTCAAACCTATCCACTATTCTTTAACAAACTATAAAACTAAAAATAATTGAGGACTTCTTGAGCAATCTTCAAGTCTTTGAGCCATGCTATCCTTGCTAGAGCCTTCTTCTTCTATGATCCTTCCTTGATGTGCAATATGCCTTCATAGCTTCATGAACCTAGAAGTTGTTGCAATAGCAAGCAATGGCCTCCAAACATGGTACTTATCCTGAAACTTATCTTAAGCAAATTCATTAGTACCAAATAGCTCTTATTTGGTTTGTCATCATCAAAACACAAACAATTCGAGAGGAGTGTAACCTCTTGGGCCAACAATCTCCCCCTTTTTGATGATGACAAAACAAATAGGCTATAAACAAAAATATAGGGGAGGAGAAAACTCCCCCTCAAATTATGCTATATGAAAACACAAAATTCATTGAAAACATAAAAAATGCTCTTGATACTAATTGGAACATTACCAATAAAACACAAGAATTCACAAACTTTATAGAACACAAGAATTCACAAAACCAAACATATAAATTCATATGGAACCAAAACCAAATGAACTTATTTTTGTCCATGTACTAACTTATTCTCCCCCTTTTTGTCATACATCAAAAAGGGTTAGGAATCACATGTTTAATCAATAATACAAACATTAAGTTCTCCACAAATAACGAAAATCTAGCAAAATCAAGAGGTTTAGTGAAAATATCGGCTAGTTGTAAATCCGTAGAAACATAATCAATATCTATATCTCCTTTCTCAAAATGATCTCTAAGAAAGTGATATCTAATCTCAATGTGCTTGGTCTTACTATGTTGATTTGCATTCTTAGTCATGTGTATAGTACTAGTATTATCACAAAATATTTTTATATGATCAAAATGCAAATCAAAATCAAGGAGAGTATGTTTCATCCAAAGGACTTGTGCACAACAAGCCCCCGCGGCAACATACTACGCCTCGGCGGTTGAGAGTGCTACGGAATTTTGTTTCCTAGAGGACCATAAAACAAGACAATTACCAAGAAATTGACATGTCCCACTAGTACTCTTTCTATCTACTCTACAACCCGCATAGTCGGCATTCGAATAACTCGTCATTGAGAAATCTCCGGTTTTCGGATACCATAGACCCATCCCAATAGTGCCCTTAATATAACGAATAATGCGTTTTACCGCAATAAGATGGGACTCTTTAGGACACGATTGAAATCTAGCACAAAGACACACACTAAACATGATATCCGGCCTACTTGCCGTTAAATATAAAAGACTTCCTATCATGCTTCTATATAATTTAATATCAACATTTTACCTTGGTCATCTTTATCAAGCTTGGTTGTAGTTGCCATGGGAGTGTTGTAAGTCTTTGATCCTTCAAGTCCAAACTTCTTTACAAGTTCCTTTGCGTACTTGGCTTGACTTATGAACGTCCCGTTTTGCAATTGCTTGATTTGGAGTCCAAGGAAGAAATTGAGCTCACCCATTGAAGACATTTCAAATTCAAGTTGCATGACCTTTTCAAAATCCTTGCATAAAAGCTCATTAGTAGAACCAAAAATTATATCCTCTACATAAATTTGCTCAATTAATATATCATTATCAACATGCTTAGTAAATAGAGTTGTGTCTACTTTGCCTTTAACAAAATCATTTGAAATTAGAAAACTAGAAAGCCTTTCATACCAAGCTCTAGGAGCTTGTTTCAATCCATATAAAGCTTTATCAAGTTTAAAAACAAAATCGGGATGAACATGATCAACAAAACCAGGAGGTTGAGAAACATAAACTTCTTCATTAATAAAATCATTCAAAAATGCACTTTTCATATCCATTTGAAAAAGTTTAAAATTTTTGAAAGATGCAAAAGCTAGTGTCATCCGTATGGCTTCAAGCCATGCTACGGGTGCAAAGGTCTCCTCAAAGTCAATTCCCTCAACTTGAGTGTAACCTTGGGCCACTAACCTAGCTTTATTCCTAATGACATTTCCGGACTCATCCATCTTGTTTCTAAAGATCCACTTAGTACCAATTATTGGTCTATCGTGGGGCTTAGGAACAAGGTGCCAAACTTGGTTGCGCTCAAATTGATTGAGTTCCTCTTGCATGGCAAGCAACCAATATGGTCCGTCTCGGCTTCGAGAATGCCTTTGGGTTCAAAATGAGAAATGAAAGCAAAGTTACCACATAGGTCATGGAGTTTGGAGCGTGTTGTGACTCCTTTAGATGCATCACCCAAGATGAGCTCCTTAGGATGATTTGTAGCGTATCTCCAAGCTTTAGGAAGCGGTTGAGAGCTTTCCTCTTTATCCTCTTGAACATCACCAATTGATTCTTGCTTTTCTTCTTGAGCGGTGAGTCCTTCAAGGATAGTCTCTCCATGTCTTCACCTAATGGTTCAATCTCTACAACATTCTCAACAACCACATTAGATTCTTCAAACTTAACATGCATGGTTTCTTCAATAGTAAGTGAAGATCTATTAAAACTCTATATGCTTTGCTAGTAGAAGAATATCCAACAAAGATAGCTTCATAAGCCTTAGCATCAAATTTACCCAAATTCTCTTTAGTATTTAAAACAAAACACTTGCATCCAAAAACTTTAAAATATGCAACATTAGGTTTTCTAGAATGATACATTTCAAAAGATGTTTTGGAAGAATTCTTACACATATAAATACGATTTGAGATATAGCATGCGGTGTTTACGGCCTCGGCCCATAAATATTGAGGGAGGTCATATTCACTTATCATTGTCCTAGCCATCTCTTAAAGTGTTCTATTTTTCCTTTCTACAACTCCATTTTGTTGCGGAGTCCTAGGACAAGACATTTCATGCTTGATTCCCTTTTCATCACAATAAGTCATGAAGAGTTGGTTAACAAACTCACCACCTCTATCACTCCTTATTCTCAAAATCGAAAACCTTTTTCTTTTTCAACCCTTTTTCGAAAGATTTTGAAATATGAAAATGTTTGATCTTTACTTTGCAAGAAGAAAACCCAAGTGAAACGGAAAAATCATCAACTAAAACAAATGCAAATCTACTACCATTTAAACTTTTAGTTTGTGTTGGTCCAAAAAGATCCATATGAATTAGTTCTAAGGGCCTAGTAGTCATGATATCCTTAATTGGTTTGAAGGAAGACTTGGTTTGTTTCCCAAGTTGGCACACACCACAAATGCGGTCTTTCTCAAACTTCAAGCAAGGTATACCCTTTACTAAATCTTTAGAATTAATTCTAGCAAGATGGTCAAAAGATGCATGTCCTAATCTTCTATGCCAAAGCCAAGAATTTTCATCAAAAGCATTCAAGCATTTAGTAGAACAATCTAAATTAAGCATGTCAATGATATAAACATTATTGTCACGAAAACCGGTAAGAATACAAACATCGGATTTAACATCAAAATCTTGCAAGAAAAATCATCAAAAACAACTTTAAGTCCACGGTCACAAAGTTGACTAATGCTAAGCAAATTATGTTTCAAACCATCTACTAAAAACAACATTCTCTATAATAGGAGATGAACCAATTTGAATGTTACCTATACCGATGATAGTTCCTTTGGAGTCATCCCCGAAGGTGACGGAGCCACCTTCCATGTACCTTGATAGGGTTGTAAAGTTGTTGATATCCCACGTCATATGTCTTGAACAACCACTATCAAGGTACCACCGCTCCCTACGTCTTGGAGCCTTGGTGTGTACCTACATCAAATAATTTAGGACTTGATTTTGGTACCCACATTTTCTTGGGTCCTAGGGGGTTAGTTTCATTAACCCAAATAAGATTATTTGATCTATTAACTTGGTCATAACAAAATTTAGCTAAATGTCCATTTTTACCACAATACGTGCATCTATATACTCTACCATATTTGAAAGCATAATGAGTATGTGATTTGTGAGCATGAGAGTTGTGAGCATGAAAAGATTTAGCATGTGTAGTGTGAGCATGAGTAGACTTAACATGTGAGGTGTGCTTTTTAGAAAACATGTTCTCAAGTTTCTTTGTATTAAAAGCACAATCATTTAAAAATTTTTCAAAATCATTTATTTTAGATTTAAAAGAAGAAATTTCTTTTTCATCAACAATAGGGGATTTTCCCTTACAAGAAACCTTGTAGGCATTAAACTCATTTTGAAGAGAAATAAGATTAGAAGAAATATCATCTTTTTCTTTAGAAACCATAGCAAGTTGATTTTTAAGAAAATCAACTTCTTTTTGTAATTTAAAACATTCAATCTTTTTATTGTCATAAGTTTCAGAAAGTTCAACAAAGGCATGTACAGAACTTCCTTACTTAGTTCATCATCTTCATCATCATGAGATTGAGGGGTTACCTTAAGAGTGTTTGCCATGAAACACATGTTCGCCGTATCCACCTCTTCTTCGGACTCGCTCTCCGAATCCCACGTTGCCTTGTATGCTTTCTTTTCCTCCGGCTTCTTTGGCTTGAAGGAGGAAGTCATCTTCTTCTTAAACTCCGGGCAATCCGCCATGATATGTCCGGGTTTGCGGCAATCGTAGCAAATGATCCTTCTCTCCTCTTTACCTTCAAATTTCTTTCGGAAGTTGAGCTTGTTCTTCCGGTACAACCTCTTGACATTCCGCACAAGTAGAGTTAGCTCCTCATCATCTTCTTCGTCTTCTTCATCGTCATCATTGGTGGATGAAGTCTTGAAGGCTATGGATTTCTTCTTTGAAGTAGTGGCCTCTTCTCTTGCCTTCTTCTCCATCTCATGGGTCTTTAGGTTCCCAATGAGACTAATGAGGTCCATCTCGTCCTTGTCGTTCAATTCTTTTAAGGTGGTGGCCTTTATCTCCCATGAAGACGGAAGAGCCTGAATCACTTTCCGCACCTTTTGATCGTTGGAGATGTCATCACCTAAGGAAGAAAGACCATTAGTGATTTTAGTAAACCTTGTAATCATACTATCAATAGACTCATCATCAATCATTTTAAATGACTCATATTGGGACCTCAAGAGATCTATCTTAGCTCTCTTGACTTGTGAAGTCCCTTCGTGTGTGACCAATAAGTGTTGCCAAATCTCATAGGCGGATTGGCAATGAATTACCCGTGTAAGGTCATCCTCATTCAAGGCGGTTAATAGGGAGTTTTGGGCCTTGGAGTTAGCCTCATATTCTCTAAAGTTGAAGTCGGTCCAAGTGTTCTCATCACCATCGGGTGCTACATAGGGTTTGGTCAAGGACTTGGCCACTAAGCTACCCAAAGATTGCAAAAATATAGTCATCCTAACCTTCCAAATAGGGAAATTAAGTCCATCAAATTTAGGAGGGGTTTTAATGTTATCGGCCATGTTTACTAGTGTATGAATGTATGAATGAGAGTGTTGATTAGCAAATTTTAAGGATCTCTCTATGGATGTTAAGCCAAACCTAGAGTTCAAACTCTGATACCAATTAAAAATCACCTAGAGGGGGGTGAATAGGTGATAATGCTAATCAATGGACAAATTAAAATTAAGATGTAACAATCACCACACAAGATTCACAAGATGAATGGAAGCAAGTAAAGATAGCAATGATGATGATAAGCAAGTAATAAGTGCAAGAATGTAAACCAATCGCAAACACAAGGATATGTTATCGAGGTTCGAGCACCCAGCTCTACTCCCCGCCTTCCCCAGAAGGATTCTAGCTACTTTCACTATCACAAAGAAATCACAATTACACCGGAGTACCCAACTCCACAATCTCGATTACAAGCAATTTCTGAGTAGTCAAAAGACCACAAACTCTCTCTTTCAAATGTCTCTTCCCTTACAAAAGGTCCTTAGAGAACAATGAGTAGGAATGAAGCTCTTGTTGTAAGTGAAGAAAGAAAATTAAATCAGAGAGAATTTCAAAACCACTTCAGAAAATGAGAGAGAATTTCAGCACAAAACCAAGAAACAAAGCTCTTTTGAATGCCTTAAACTTTTGAATTTTTCTTGCAAAAATTGTTGTAACCAATCTCTCCCCAAACACTCCTATTTATAGGAGAGGGCTAGGGTTAAGGGATATACAAACTTAAGGTTAACTAAGTCATATTAGATTTGAAATATATCCCTAAATCAAATTTAAACACAAAAAGACAAAATAAAACAGCTCAGAAAATGCCCGTTACTGTTCAAACGGCTAGTCCGGTCGACTGCCGGTCGACCGCACGTACAAAAAATCTGACCGTTGCAGGCCAGCGGTCGACCGCCCGGTCGACCCAAACTAACCGAGAGCAGACTGGGTTACAGTCGGTCGACCGTGCGGTCGACCGCAAAAACGCGCACACTGATACATGTACACCCAGAACTACAGTCGACTGGGCCGGTCGACCGACCAAACCTGTCATAGGTCCGGTCGACTGTCCGGTCGACTGGTTAAGGTCAAAAACCAGGTTTTGGACAGAAAATTAAAGGGATTTTGATTTTGACAAAAATACTTTTGAACAGGGATTAGTATAAAACATAAATATATATCTGTAGGCAAAATCTTGTATGCAAAATATTTTTGTATAAATATAAGAAATTATTTTGGATCAAGTATGTGCGCAAAAATGTGTGTGATAGAGCTTCAAACCTATCCACTATTCTTTAACAAACTATAAAACTAAAATAATTGAGGACTTCTTGAGCAATCTTCAAGTCTTTGAGCCATGCTATCCTTGCTAGAGCCTTCTTCTTCTATGATCCTTCCTTGATGTGCAATATGCCTTAATAGCTTCATGAACCTAGAAGTTGTTGCAATAGCAAGCAATGGCCTCCAAACATGGTACTTATCCGGAAACTTATCTTAAGCAAATTCATTAGTACCAAATAGCTCTTATTTGGTTGTCATCATCAAAACACAAAACAATTCGAGAGGAGTGTAACCTCTTGGGCCAACATATATTCCTCCTACAATGGAACTATCGATTGACAGTAGTCAACTATGTTCCTGCTCAACACGAGTATAATAGTCCTCATCGATCGACAACAGACGACATATTCCTGCTCAACACGAGCATAATAGTCCTCACTGATTAACAACAGTCAACTATATTCCCGCTTAACATGAGCATAATAGTCTTCATCAATCGATGGCAGATGATTATATTCCTGCTCAAACAAGCATAATAGTTCTCATTGATCGATAACTATTCGGCGATAGGTGGGACTAGCATTGATGATCAAACATCATTGAAGCACTAATCAGCACATAAGAAGATGGTTAAGAGTTCTACTTGGCATATAAGAACTGGTCAAGATAAATAGTGCATGAGAACACAATCCATCCTCAACAGAGTTGAGCTAATAAAGACAAGCTAGCTGAGTATTAGCTTTGTCACTATCAAAATCCAATGCCCTCAACGGCTAAGGATAGAGAATACTATTGGCTCTTAAGTCCAATAGAAATTCTCGATAACTCATCATACTGAGGGGAATAGCATGGCTAGCCCAACTCAAACGGTGGTTGGTAAAGGCATATCAAATCCATTGACAGCTGAGGGTTTGCTAAAAATCCTAAGAGACCTGATCCCATTTGATTTCCCTCCAAAATCTCTTACCAATTTCTGTCCATGGAATGGTAAGACCACACAAAACAATATTCATTTCCCTAATGAAATGAATCACAAGTCAAACGTATCATGTTAACATTAAATCTCTGATAGTGAGACTCTGATATATTCCCCAGCAGATGGAA
>JAVJIF010014301.1:0-96130 GCA_038442645.1 Agave tequilana | reverse complement strand
CATTATTCATCTTCACTCCCCCGAACCTGAAACCCTAATCCCAGCCACCCGCCGCTGCTATCATCGCCCCCCGCCACATCGTCGCCATCGCATCGCCACCCTAATGATGTCGTCTTCGTCCTCCTCCGTCGTCGTCAACGGCCTCGTCTTCGTCGTCACCCACCATCGTCTTCGTCGTCGTCCTCTGACGTCTTCATCATCTTCATCGTCATCACACATCCCCCCACTGTAGTCATCATGTCGTCGTTGGTGGCACCATAATGCAGTCGCCTCGCCTCCTCAACCACGAGATCTCATGCCATCTGCATTCGTTGTTGCCTCCTTGTCTTCGATCTGACTTTGTCGCCGTCTTTGTCACCCGCTGACTCAGTCCTCATCGTCGTCACCTTCTTCTGATGTCTTCGCATCGCCGAGTTTGATGTGATGTCATCTTTGTCAGTCGCTTTCCGCTGCGTCGTCGTCGCCTCGCCATTGTCCTCTTTCTGATCATAATCTTTGCCTCGATTTTTGCCGATTGGTCGTCTTCACCTCGTCTTCGTTTGCTGGACTGAGTCAATTACAGTATAGCCTCTGTTTCTTGGAGAAAACCCTGATTCGTTTGGAAGTGACAAAGAGGAGATTTTTTTTGGATTCGGGTTTGTACTAAACTTGATCCGACCGAGCCGAATGAGTAAACCGGCGCTGACCGAGCCGCCCGCGTCGATCCGAGCCGACTGAAATGACTCGGTGCCAACTCGGCCGACTGAGTCGGCTGAGCTGCTGCTACAATGCTGAACTGTTTACTAATTGGATTGATTTTTGGGTCATTTCTCAATCGTTCGAAGTCCAATTCGTGCAATTCTTGAAGCATTTGAACCCTGAATGCTTGAATTAGGCATTACAGTTTTCCTAAGGGTTTATTGCTGACCATGCCTCGTGCTTATGTTGGCAATTTGGTTGTCCGAGTTTCTGAGTAGAGCTTGAGGATGAGTTTCGAACATATGGAATATTAAGACGAATATGGGTTGCGGGAAAGAAATCAGGCTATGTCTTTATCGACTTTCATGACTATAGGATGCAAAATTACAATTCATGTCTTGAATGGTAAACATAATTAGAGGGTTGAACTTTTCTATTACTATAGAGGTGGTGGTGACTGTAGCAGTCGTGATCGTGGTTCTCGAAAATTTGGCAATGATAGCGATTGTTGAACTCATCCTAGTGATCGCAAGAGTCTAGACGGGTATCCCTATCTCTCTATCATTCTTACTCAAATAGGTACTTCTATATCTTGTCTTAAATCGTCTATATCAAATAATGCTATAGATCCAAGAGTTAATGATCACATGACTGGGAACCGAAGTATTATGTCCTCTTTTACTCATACGGCATACTCTAACTCTGTAAAATTAGCAGATGGCTCCCACACATACATCCAGGGCATAGGTATTACAGCTAGCATCCCTACTCTTCATTTATCGTCTATGTTCTATTAACCTTATTTTTCCTACAGCTTATCATCAGTGAGTAAGATAACCAAAATTTTAAATTGTATAATGATATTTTTTCAACACATTGTGTATTTCAGAAACTTGAGACGGGAAAGACGATTGGCACAAGACATGAGCGAAATGGACAGTATGAATTAGAGTTGACATCCAATCAGGTGGTCTGCTTTAGCACTTCTATAGTATTGGACTACCATTGTCGGTTGGGTCACCCTTCTCTATCTACCCTAAAACTTCTCCTGATTTAATCATGTTTCATCTCAGTCCCGACCAATAATGTTATATTTCAAAATCAAAACCTCAATCTCATACCAATAACACCAAACTTTTGAAATCCTAGAAATTATCCGAGTCCAACTTGAGAATCCCGAACCAATGACACCTCCTAAGTGAAATAATAAATTAGTAAAAATAACTTTAATCTTATAACATCACATAAATAAAATGTGCCATATCTGCAACAAATCCATATTGATATCTACATATCTTATTGTGTCCGAAACTCGTCTCTTCATGTGTGCAACCTTGCACTTGAGCACACAAGTGTGATAACTGAGGAAGGAAATATTCTCCTCAAAGGTCATGCTGTAACTTCAGAGTGAGGAGAAGGAATCCACAGGTCAGATGGGTCTTATTCTGCTGTCACAGTTATGTTACAAACATCAGCCACAGTCCCACTATGCTGAACGGGTAAAGTTGGATTGGAAAACGTACCAGGCTCAGAAGCTCAGAGGGCAACCTCCATACCACTAGAAAGAACAAAATCTATACCAAACAATAAGAGCATTCATTTATTTTCAACTCATCACCATCATCATTGGAATCATTGTTAAAACTTCTTCTCATCAAAATGGATCCAGCAGTGGCATAGGCATGGACTCAAGGCTGACAAATCTCTTTTCCAATGTGAGAGACACAATCACGCTGTTCTTTCCAACAACATACATGGTAAAAAGACATTGATGAGAAGACGAACTCATACAACTCTCGGGCTAGGTTTTTCTAATCGAATCTACAAATTGATACAACTCTCAGCGTCTATATGATCCGTGAGAAGTAAACATACCTTTAGCTCGACATCTAACAAGGTCCACTGGGGGAAAAAAAATAGATAAAAGAAGAAAAAAGAAAGACAATATTGCATTATGATAATCTAGATTGGTCAACTTGTTAATAATTTTAAGGCACATACATCAGCTTACATATACAGCTTCCTTGTCTAGCATTACGGCCAAAAAGTTAGCAATCTACGAAAAAAACTTAGACAATGTGAGCCAGGTTAGCACTATGTACATGTTTCTTCACTTCCTAGCATTTTTTCTTTACTCAGATTGCTCAGGTTGCATGATGGTTCCACAGGCAGCTGTATAGTTCGAAATCAACTATCCACACTGATCAGGAGTAGGAAAGGCCGAGGAGATTGGTGGCCTGACAAGTGCTTGTTGAGATGTCTGAGGCAGATAATGTTCAATTGCAGAAGAGTAAGCACTACCCGTTAAACTTCCACGCATTCTTCCTGTTGGCCACCAGTTGTTCTTTGACTGCAATCCTGGTAATCCTTCGGTTCTTGATGCATTTGGTGATACCCCAACCATGTTCTGCATCTGCACTACTTCAGCTGGTGATGCAGGTTTAAGGTATCAGCTGCCATCGGCATTGGGGATCCTGCCCTGGGTTCAAAAGGCTGGGCTGACTGCTGCCTAGATAAGTGTGAAATTTTTTGAGCAGCCAGGAGCTGATGTTGATGATATAATGAGCTCCTTTCTGGCCCATGTGAAGCATTTTGTGATGCATGTTGAAAGTTCATTGTTTGATGTCTACTGAGATTAAGCAACTGGTGGTGGGAACTCTGGTGGTCTGATGGAGGCAGCAGTGAATCTCTATGAGAACCTACTTTATGATGGTCCGCAGGCATGCTGCTTCCAGCATGCATAGACGGTGGAAGTCGAAGGGCTTGCTGGAATGCTGAATTCACATGATGACAATTATCCATATTCTGTGTAGAAAATGATGACAGACAAAAATGAGCATGAAATGCACAGAAAAGAAACAATACAGCTATTATCTACAAGCCACACAAACACATTGGGGGGGGGGGGGGGGGTTTAGATTTGAAACTAAATCTTACCTATTGGAATTAGATGATTAAGAATCCGTTCTAAAAATCCACTTTGTTGAAGTTAACCTATGATGTTTGAAGTGTCTAGAAACCAAACTTTACACTAATTTAAGTCTTCTCACCCATCCATCAAGTAGCCACAAAATGAACCACCAAAAGAAACGAGTTATTAAGTTTTAATATTTCAAACACAACAAAGTTATTTTCCAAAGGTTTTAAAGTGCTTAGATTATGGGTGCAAATGGGCCAGGTTAACCCGAGCCCAACCCGTTACCAACCGAACTTAGAGTTAGTTGGCCCCAACTTATTTTGGGTTGGGCTGATCAAGGGTTGAAAAAAACCATTCGAAAAAAATTCGGGTTGACCCTTTGGGCAACTCGAACCGAGTAACTTACATATAATAAGCATATGTTGCATATAATATAGCAGTATAAATATACTTATATATAAACCAATAAATATAGAAATTATATTATATATCAATTCCAAACCTTCGATCTTCCCCAGGTCTAGAAACATATAAAGAAAATCTCCTTCCTCCTCTCACCTCTCAACCTTCTCCGCCTCCTCCGACTCACTGATGCCAAACCCTCACCAACACAGAGCTAATCTCTACCGCAACCGCCGACGCTGTTGCTTTGTCCGGACCCTTCGTCACCTCGCCACGTCTCAACCCGACTCAGCCTGACCCGAACCCGAATCGTGTTGAGTTGAGTCGGGTTGGAATCGGATTCGGGCATTACATCCTTCTTCGGGTTCGGTCATGGGTTGGCCTACAACCCGACCCAATCGCACCCTAGTTTAGATCATGATCCAAGAGTTAGATTTTCAATTAGTACATTGAAAACCATAAATGAAGAAAACTCTATTTTCAGCCATCCATTTTAGGCAACTTGATGCATCACAAAAACATTTGATTGTTTCTTGGGCATTGAAAATAGTTTAGATCGTGTTGAATGTTTTGGAACTTCAATTTTAGTTGCATAATATATTTCTTTCACCTGATATGATCTATAATCAAATCCTATTGATAGGATCCATATATATGAGTGAGAACAAGGAATATGACCTTAAGCAAATATAAACTTATACGTAGCAGAGCTCGTTCCCATATGTGGATCATTCACAGGGATGATTCACACCATTCATTATGATCTATACATCCTAAAAGAGTGGCAGAAGAAAAATCATAGGTTTAGAGATCTGCTCATCCATCAAGCGATTAAAGATTGAACGATTTTTTCTGTAAATAAAACAAGTTTGGGGTACTTTATGGATGGGCAAACGATCTCCAAAATCCATGAATTTCATCCATCACTCCTCAAGAATCTGTAGATTATAATGAACCGTTTGGATCATCCATGGGGATGATCCGCACATCGGAAAGAATTCAACCACATATAAAGTTATATGTGCTTATTTCACGGGGGGGGGGGGGGGGGGGGGGGGGGGGGGGGGGGGGCTAGGTAAAAGTACTTTATGTTGATTAGTTAACACTTCATATGGAATTGCATTAAGAGCATGGAAGGACACTTTTATAATAATACTGTCTAGTTAACACAGTGGCATAATCAAGCAACATCAGTCCTTTCACACCAATTTGATTCCAATTATAAGAAAAGCCCTCCGAGTTACGTAGCAGACATATATACCGTGAAGATCTGTGTTGGACACGTCGACACCCTGGTGAGACACCGACACTTCTTGGATACTCGAACAGTTTTCAAACATGTTCTAAATTATATATTACACTTCAAATGTACTACACTTGTTAAACACCTCTTTGACGCATGTCCTAAGCGACGCAAGACAACAAGAACTGAAATTGTTTCTTTTCGTTTTAGATTTGTTCATCTGCGAATTTAAGGGCTTTTGGAGAGGATTTTGGGATGAAGTCGAGTAGGGGAAAGGTTGCAAGATGTGGTAGATGGTTATGATATTGGTTTAGTCTATTTTGTAAAGAAAAGATGATAAAACAGCATAAAAATGGATGGTTTGGTCCAAATTTAGATCTTGACAGATCTGAGCTATGAAGCACGGGTGCGCCAGAATGGACGACACACCCGCACCCGACACGAATCGGGCACGGATTCATGCCCGACACGTGCACGACACGTGTCAGACACGATCAACCGTGTCCGATTCGTGGTCAACGATCAACGCGAGTCGGGCGAGTCAACACGGGCGGGCGCAGCGTGTTTGGGTTTTTTAAAAAAAAAAAAAAACCGGACTTCGCCCGACCAGTTACCACAAATCCACCCTTCAAAAAACCAAATCCCATTTCACCCCTCACAAACCCCGATCTCTAACCCTAAAGCCTCCTCAGCCTCCCTCGTCGTGGCCGTCCTCTCTCGCCGGCGCCGCCGGTTCGACGGTGGAAGACTGTGATCGATTCCTCCCATGGCGAAACTTCTCGAAAACGGTGATCCATTGCTAGCTCCTCCCTCGTCGTCATCTCTTCGGAGAAGGTAATTTTACCTCCCCCTTTCTCCTCTCTTGTGTCTCTGCTCTCTCTGAAAGAGAGCTCTCTCTCCTCCCTCTCTCTGCGCTCTCTCAGGGTCTCTCTCTCTCTCTCTCTCAGGGTCTGTCTCTTTCCCTCACTCTGCTCTCTCTCTCACTCTGTGCTCTTCCTCTCTCTCTCTCTGGGTCTATCTCTCTAACTCTCTCTCAGTGTCTGTCTCCCCTCTCTCAGGGTCTCTCTTTTTGTCTCCCCTCTCTCTATCTTATCTGAGAGAGAGCTCTCCCTCGCCCCTCTCTGCTCTCTCTCAGGATCTCTCTCTGAATGAGAGAGAGAACATGAGAGAGAGAGAGAGCAGAGCGTCAGAGAGAAGGGAGAGAGCTCTCTCTCAGAGAGAGGGGAGACAGAAAATGAGAGAGCAAAGAGAGGGGATTGTTTAATTGTTATGTTTTATGTTTAATTGTTAATTGAAATTGATATTTAATTTCATGCGGTGATTTTGATTGTAATTTTCTTTTGACAATAATATGTTATTTAACTTGGATATTTTGTTTAACAGTATGATAATAGTATGTTGTATAACTTGATAATTTTGATTGTGATTTTAATATTTTATAAATTTATCTATATATAATAATAAAAAAATGCTTGTCGTATCCCCATATTCAATTTTTTTAGATTTTGTTGTATCTTGTATCCGTGTCGTATCTGTGTCCCGCACTGTATCCGTGCAACATAGTATCTGAGCAGTAATTAAATAGAAGATTTAGGTTTTAATTAGGGTTCAAATAAGTCCATATCTATGTTTTTTCTATTGGCTAGGGTTTTGCTAAAAAAATAAAGAAAAACCCTATAACAGTCGTCTAGTCATCTCACGCATGCTCTCATGTCTTTCTCTACATATAACAGATAAAAAATAAAAATATTATTTTACAATTAATCTCATGTTTTACACCAAAACTCTTACACTGAATGTTATTATAATGTGGGTTTAACTCTTTACTAGTTTTCAATTGTTTTCATGAAATATTTATTATATCTTCAAGTTAAGAGTTATTCAATTAAATGTTTGACAACTTATTAACAGAGTGAAGTTTAAAGAGGAGAGAGGAGAGGAGACTAAAAAAGAAAGATGAAGAGAAGATTGTATTTATTATTGATGTGGGCAATGCCTCAAATATATAGGCATCACAATTACATGGTAAGAAAACCTCTCTAATCCTAATAAGGCTTACACAATATTCAACTTGGACTCTTGGAGTAGGAAACTAAAAAGAAAAAAACCAAAATAGAAATCAAAATAAAGAAACCAAAATAAAGATAAATCCTAGCAGAAATAGAAAACATATTTCTACTATAACATCCCCCCTCATGCTAGAGCGTAGAGATCAAACATGTCCAGCTTACTACATAAAACAAAAATCACCACCACAGTCACTATCATGGCCATCAATGTCAATCGACCACGTGATCTCACAATGAACCACAATTAACAATCGATATCTACAGAATCCCTAGATTTTACAACGAACGAATCACGAACGAGATTTGCAACGATGCACCATGAACAACAAACCATGAACAAATAACAATCACACAATGATCATCTAACGACGAACCATTATGGCTACCACTACGACCACCTCTTCCACCACGACCATGACCATCATCTCCACCACAACGAATCACGAACGAACAACAATAAACCACCAATGATCACACAATGATCACCTAACGACGAACCACTATGGCCACCACCATGACAACCACCACTTCCTCGATCACCACCTATGTAGCACAAACACTTCTATCATGGAGTCGTGTCATGTCTGAAACATGTCCGACACAAATGTCATATTTACTTTTAAGAATTCATTGCGTGTCTGCGTGTCGTGTCCATTTTAATGTTGTCATGTCCGTGCAACATAGATCACCACGAACCACAAACGACCATCCCGTCCACCCCCGTCAAACTCAACGAGGAGTTCGATCTGCGAGATGGATGGAATAGGCAGTACCTTCAGGTTGTTCTGATATCAAGTGAAGTTTGAAGGTATAGAGAGAGAAAAAGAGAGAAAAGATGAAAAGAAAATCATATTTATTATTGATGTAGGCAATGCCCCAAATATATAAGCATCACAATTACATGATAAAGAAACATCTAATCCTAATAAGACTAGAATAATACACAATATTTATTGTATGTTAAACTTGGAGTAGAAAACCAAAATAGGAAACCAAAAGTTAAAAACTAAAATAAAGAGAAATCCTAATATAAATAGAATTTCTATTTCTACTAACAGTTCATAGAATTTTTGAGAATATATATTAAATATTTAGATATTTTGATTTCATCTAAATAGTCTTTCCAAGCCAATTTCTTCCCTTAATGATATTGATTGTTTTTCCCTTAACACGTGCATTACACATGCTAAGAATAGTGTTATTAGATTTAGATGTTTGTGCTTTTGGATGCATGGACAGTTCTATAAATAAACATATATACGCACTCTCTTATTTTTTTATATATTCTAGGGTCATGTCGCTATGCTCCCATGTCTCATTATTTAAGGAATTGACGTGTCTTGTGTCATGTGTGAATGTGTGCCTGTGCTTCATAGCCTCCCAACCACTCCTGGTAAAGTTATTTAGTGTATTTTGAGGGACCAGACCAAATAAGAAGTCAATTTGAGATTTTAAACCATGAAGTCATTAGGTGAAAGATTACACCACACACCAAGAGGAAAGGTTCTCAAGGGCTAAACAACTTTTTCTTCACCAATAATTTACTTTCAAAAGAATTGAAACTTCATAGTAAACTTTCACATCATAAAGTTATTGAGAGGACCCTCAAAGTCTCAAATCTGAACCTAAAATTTCGATTACCACTTATCTCAGACACAACCAAGTTCATACCAATAATTATCTTGGAAACCTAGAGTTAAAAACTTTTGTCCAGGCACAAGAAAATTAGAATTTTCATTAAAAAGCAAATTTAACTATACAAATTAAACCAGCAAATAGGGAAAAAAATCATAAAATAAGCGAACATGCATCTTTCAAAAATAGTTATGTTCGAGAGGACTGATGGCTAATAGGTTACAGTTAAATGCTAGTTCTCTGATTATTCAAAAGCAATACATATGTTTTGATTTAACTTGATCTTTCTAATGGTTATGCTGACATGACTGCCAACTAAATAAATAGTTCATACAATTTAAACTATCAATGAAAAGGAAGGCTTTCATCTTTTTCCTCCTTTGGCATACACCATCTTTTTTCTCAGTGAAGTGTGAGAATGCATTCCTGCCGCTGAAAATGAAATATACACGGGATTTTTGGGGAATCTAATTATATGAGTGCCTCTCACAGATTAACAAATAAATGTGATATCCTCCTATACTTCAACATGACCCGGACAACAATAACATCAATAGATAATAAAATGCTAGAATCAAGTGAGATGGTCCAGTCATTTATGATAGAGTGAATAAATTCTTGCGAGATAGACTCGGATTCATGTCAGAGAACCAAAGTTGAAAATGATGAAATAAAACATAGATGAAACGGTTAAAAGGTAACGAAGAAACTTTATCATGAAATATGTTCATTGTAGAAAACAAGCCCAAAAGAAGGAGAATGTAAATGAAAGTAAAAAATCCTTTCCGAAAGAGAAACACTGAAAGGGCATATCTTAATCTTATAACTCCTAACTAATGAACCGGCAGCAATCTTATTTTATGAGAGTGAGAGAAGGGGGATCACAATTGACATATTTGATTAGTAAAGTTTCAACTAGATTATGGGGATGTGCAATGGACATGAAAGTTATTTTTATGCACTAATCATAACATTTATCTTTAAATAACCCTTGTATTCAAATCAATAAAGATCAATACTGTTCATTATTATGATCCATGATTACGTTTTCTTTTCCTTTTATTAGGTGATTTACATATATCCAATAACTATTGTAGTTAATATTTCTTAATGGATCCAAATCCCTATAAAGATTAGTCAGTTCTCTTCTCATTTTATACTAGTGGTCAAAATTTAAAACTGAAATTTTAGAATCTTTTCCTTCTTGGCAAAATCCACATCTTTCACCCAATATTTACTTGTCTTACATGGAGAAGCAAGTGCCTGAACCCCAGGTTAATTTCTCGATGTACATTAGGAAGACAACCATGTGACCAATAAACTCCAAAAGCAAAAGTCTCCCAGAGTTTATATCATAGGATACTATAGATCATTAAACAATTCCTTTTGAAATGCAACTTTTCTTTTCCTTTTCATTTCATGCTACTTCTGAAACCTACATGGATTAAAATCCTGACCCCCAACCCCCCCCCCCCCCCCCCACCCCCAAAAAAAAAAAAAAATAAATAAAAAAATCCAGAGCAGGAGTCAGGTATCCAATTGCGTTATGTCCCTTTGGCTGGAAATAAATTATTGAAAAGCCAGAAAGAGATGGCTCTAGACAAGAATGAAAAAGGAAAGTGAACTCAGACTACCAAACCTTAATAGAAAAGCATAATGATATATAAATATGAATATTGGTTAAGTAAAAATTGCATGGTTGAAAATCTCAGTATCGGTACCTACCAATGGATTTTAGTATTAATATCGGCAATATCGGAACTATCGGTCCCGATATCGAGCGATATTATAGGGTCAATATCATATCGGGTGCCTCAAAACAAGATACGATAGTGCCGATATATATCGGAATCGGACGATATTTGGAACCATGATAAATGTAATAACTTAAAAGCAACATGCAAAACAGAGATCAAACTATTTTCTTATATATGAATTTTCCAATAATTTAAAGGAAATAAGACCTGTGTCATTGAGTGGAGCTGCGGAAGTGCAGAAAACATGTCTGAAGGCCCCGTAACCATCTGCATTTCAATATCACCACTATTTGAATTGAGCTCATCTGTGATAGCTGTTGCTGAAGGAACTGCTTGATAAGAAGCAGAAAGGGAACCATTAACGATAGGAGAATGAGAACCATTAGTGATATTTGATCCTGAATCAGGTAGAACTGGGTGTCTGCACTGAGACAAACTGGAAGCTGGAGTCTGTATTGAAGTTATAGGGGCTCCCATAATGGACCCTCCAAACTGTGATACACTCTGAAAAGTTGAAGCCGGTTGATGGCTGCAAGACTCGCAGGAGAAGTAGCATCTGTCATAACAGGATTCAGAATAATATTATTGACCATAGATGCCAAGGTTTCGACTCTATGAGTGTCTAGCATTGTAGAGACAGACGATGCATTTGAGGTGGATGCCAAATACAAAGTCCTTGACCAGATATCATCCCCTAGGTGATTGGTGACTCCTTCAGAAATACCAGTTTCAAGGTGAGTGAATGGTTGCTCGGCAGAAGATTCAAGTATCCCCTGTAATGTCTGGAAAGGTTTTCTATCATCGGTTTCAAAGGTGAAATTCTCACTCCTGTCATCTCCATCCATAGTTATATCCAAAATGTTTGCTACAGCATTTGGAATATTGTTATGATCACCACTTATCTTGTTATCTGCTGTTTACCATGTATTCCATCGCGTAGATGATCTGTACTTCCGTTACATTCCACAGCCACCCTCCAAGATCCATCAGGACAAATAAAAACATCAGTAATATCTACTGTCACATCCTGCAATATCTGAAAAATAAATAACTAAAAAGGTAAGCTGCTGCTACATATAGAATGGTTTTGGTAATCATTGATCATTCGAACTACTTGCCTTGACCATATTACCGTCAATACACAGGTCCAAGAAGCTCGTAGGCTGGTTACAGCAAGGGCAATGCCAGGATGGCTTCCTCAAATTCATCTCCACAAAGTTGCCGTAATCAAAACACTGTAAAGTCACGCATGGGATCAAGAAATAAATATCTGTCAATATGCAGATATTATCTTGTTAAATTAATGAAACCATGTGAAATGAGAGAGTAACCTGATGATGCTTACAAAGATGTCCTTTGACTGGAGTTATTATACGCCTAAAGCTGTTTGTTAAAAAAAAGGTAGAACATTAGGGCCAATTTAAATCGCAGTTACAAGTGAAAAACTCTTCCAATAAAGTATTAAAGTATCAAATGTAAGAAATCATCTGGCAAAAGACAGGTATTAGCTCAACAAAGTTAAATAAGAAAATGAACCTCCACTTCCATAATTGTTGCAAAGTTAATCAAGCCTATAATTCGCCTAAGCCAACCACACATTTTTACAACCAATGCCCATGTGACATAAGCAATTCCTATCAAAGTACCAAGTAAACATCAAAGTAAGGCACATATTAATATGTCCTTCCAAGAAATAAGTTGCCAAACCAGCATCGATGTCTTATGATTTGAGCAGCAATATTTTGGTTTCCACCTGTTACAAATGAAACTTGTCTTGGTACTGGTCAATTTGGGTCTTCTAAGGTTATAGCCACAAAAAATGTTAAATTTGGTTTCAGCTAAATCCAACAAACATGACTTTCTTGCTCCATCTTGAAGGCTCACGGCTTGCTTAAAGTAAAGTCATGACTTGAATTCAGATAAATCAGTCTTGAAATGACCCCATGTACAAAGCAACAGTATGTCCATCCAAAACAAGAAAGTACCTGGAGATAATTGTTGGAATGATATAACCAATATGTAGAGAGTAATTCAGTCCAGATTAGTGCATCCATCTCATACTGCAAAGTTTGTAAATATACTGACTATTGTGCATGACTTTAGTTTGTTAGGTTGCCAACTAATAAGAAGCTGCTATTAGAACAATACTAAAGAATGCTACCAAAAGAGCTTCGCTCAAGTTTACTAAAGATACTCCCGGTTCAAGTGGGAGCTCATTGGTTTGGATCCCCGCATCTGCAGTAGCAAATGAAAATTTTCAACCAATAAAAATTAGGTGCATGCTATCGTAGGCTCATCAAGCAACATGAGATATTAGTCGGATCAAGGATGATAATAAATCATCCACTGTGGTGCTCTTTCTTGCTTCCATTGTTGAACTTGTACAGGTATGGGATAAGATATGATACAAACAAGCACACAGATATGGAAACCCTGAAAATCCAGGATAAAAATACAATGTGGACATGGTAATAGTAAATTTTGCATGAGGTTAATGATCATTGTTCGTAATATGGATTTGTCAGCACAATAAGTCAAACAATAAGAAATATTTCAAAGTTATTTAAGTCATTGTTATGAAAATATCACAATTTTCCATTAACTTTTAAAATAAAATAAAAACATAATAAGTCAAACAATAAGAAATATTTCAAAGTTATTTAAGTCATTGTTACCAAAATATCACAATTTTCCATTAACTTTTAAAATAAAATAAAAACATCTACAAATCAAACGGCATTGTGAACCCACTATTCATGCATTATAACATTAACTTTTTAGTCCCAGACACAGAGCCATATGTCTTTAAAGGAACACCTGACATGTATAAATCAAAATAGCTCTGTATCTTAGTCTCCAATATGTATCAGATATAGGTACACCCTTTTATATTGAAGCACCATGCGAGTTAGTTCCTTTCTTAGGTGGTTCTTTTCTCTATTATGGAGGCTTTCTGATCATCCCCTCGTGCTATTAAAATACGGAGAATGATAACCACCGCATATTAGATTAGAGTAGAGTGAACGGTACTACAAGCATGGCACTATAAATATGGTACCGACTGACAGAAATGTGGTGTCCCATCATGAATCCACAATGTAAGTTAAATCTATGAGTAACTTAGTAGTGCAACTACTATTCCGTTAGATTAGTGATTAATCTCTTATAGCAAGTATACAATAATGCATTTTTGAGAATGTCTGAGAGACCCACGCAAGGCATTAAGAACCAACAATTAAAAAAAAAAAAATTAAATAACCAGGCCAAAATCAATAAGGAGAAAAAGAACAATGATAAAGGAACAACAAGTAGAAAATAGAGGGTTGGAGCAGTTTTTTGTTTGATAACATGGTGTGGAAAGCCTATAAGCCCAGGTCGTGCAAGATGGGTATTTTAAAGTGCTTAGCCAAGGTTGAAAAAGAAGCCTTATCATCTGTGGCAATTTCACAGAGCAACTTAATATCTCCTTCTCTTCATGAGAGGATCCCTAGTCCTCCTTTCTAGCCACTCCTTCGTAATTTTTTCCCCCCAAGTCATCTCAAGACTCAAGTCAAACTTTAGGTTCATCCTTAAGGTCCATAAGGAGCAGAAAAGCGCGCTGGGAATAGCCTATAGCCAGCTATGTCTAGATAATTTAGTGATAGGTAACAAAAAATTAACTGACCAATTTGCAACCATGTTTGTGGCAGCTTTGAGGGAACCCATCACAGCATGTGCACACATGATGCCTGGTCAGAAAATGAGTACTATGCTTACACAATGATTGTGCAATAAATATTTCACCAGAATTTACTTCAGTTGTTCTATAAAAAATCCCTAGAAAATGTCAATGTTTTCAGCCCTCCTTCAGGAGGAACCCATGAAAAGTGATGGGTACTGCTCAAGGATGAAGCCTTCACGAAAGAGTAGGCATCAATGGCCATAAGAACCACTAAGCATGATCTTAATTATGCTACTAGTATAGTAAATTTTTTTCTTTACCCTTAGGTTGCATTTGGTATGTTAGGAACCCGTTGGGAAATGTGAGATTCCTATGCAGATTTCCATGTTTGAAGCGAAAAAACAAAAAAAATGGTCCCTGACAATAGGCTATAGACAGATATGCCTAGATTATGTAGTTATGGGTGACTAAAAATCAAGAGACCAATGTGCAACAATGTTTAGTTAGAGGCGGCATTGAGAGAACCTATCGCAGCATGTGCACACACTGCCTGGTCAAAGAAAACTGACAGTAGCCCAGATGAGAATGTTGATGAATAATGATAAAGATTAACAGAAATCACTTCATATAAGTACATTCCTAAGGAAATTATAGGTAGCTTCAATTGAATAAGAAGAGGAACTGTTTGAGAAGGTTATTACATTTGCAACAGATGCTACGCAAGCACCAGTTGGAGTGATAGGCTAGATCAGAAGGAACTTGGTTTGAGGTGGAGAAAAGGGTAGGAAACTTGCCACTTAGTATAAGAGATGGAAGTTAACAGAGCTGAATGTAGAAATGGGATTTACATAACCTCACAGTTAACTATCACAAACACAAAATCACTGCATACATAATGATCACATAAACAATGCTTAAGACAACAAAAGGGTGGTAAAAATAGTAAAACAGTCATAAAATTTTGCAATCCTTCTCAATAGAAGGACTTTGACATACCTTATTGGGCAATTCAGTGATATTCTTGATGCCCCCTCAATTATCTCAGAATCTAGTGCCAAATTGGGGAAAAAAGAAGAAGAAGAATTCTTCAGTGCAGTTAACAATCTACTTCAACTATGCTATGACCATTTAGAGTCAGAAATAGGATAAACGAGAAAACACATACATAATGCTCTGGAGGGAATACTAATGTTCAGTGTTTGGAACACAAAACCATAAAGAATCATTATTGGGCAAATTGTTGCACAGTAAACTACTGTCGCTTGCAACAAATATTAAAATTATCACCTGATAAGATTCACTGCTTTTAACATAACCAACAGGAATTAACTAACACTGCCAAACTGTGAATAAAATCAGCACACTGAAAACTTCCAAACACAGACAAATATTAAAGAGATTCCAGACAACGAACTATTTCATATGGTTCCTCTTCAATAATACTGCTCCCATAGTCAAGTAATCCTCTCCCAAAACATACATATTGAACACCCACTACCATAGTCAAATCTAATTTGATAGAAGTCTTAGATGATGACGACGATGATGAGTCTCTAGGTGCCGTTTGTGCTAAGCTAAACAAGCACATATACCAGCATTTGTATGATATGGAAATCAAACAACAGGCTCAGGGCCTACAGTGCTTGACCTTATTATTGAGTCATTGAAACTATTTTGAAGATTATCCTAGCACACCCAGCTTACGTGTCTTACCACATTTTGATTCATTATCCTCCAGTACATTGATGAATTTCAGATTTTTTTTTTTGTAATGTTCAAATTTGTACATCATCTTTTTCATGTCATTGCTGAATATGCAAATCACGTGCATGGTTTCTGCTCTTGAAAGAGTTTATCCAACATAAATTTAGCATTTAAGATCTATAGTAATGTCATCAACAAGAAGTCACAAATGCAACAACACATCATTGGCGAAGATAAATGAGATTCTGATAGAAACAGTTGCTTATTGCAATGACTATACAAAACATGATGAAGCAAAATCAGAAATTGGATGTGTATCCAGATGAGAGACAAAAAGGAAAAACGATGAATCCACCTAAACAGAAAGCTCCATGAGGTAACTTTGTCCAAAATTTTGCCACCTAATCATTTAGTAATATGTCCAAGAGTGCTAATGCAAATACCAAAATTCAAGCAAATTTTCACAGTTTACATATATCGGTCATTGCAGCAAACCGTTATAAGAGCTTATTTTCTCTTCCCACAATGCCACTATAAATAAGCCCCTCTTCTCTGCAGGAAAGACCAAAGTCATTTCATCCCACAGACCAAAGTAGTTTGAAATAACATGTTTGCCTTCTTTCTCTGGACACCAAACTGTTTTAGACTCGTTGAATAACTTTTTGTGTTGTCTTTTATTCTGTTGTTTTCTTTTTTAATTTTATTTTATTATTGTTATTATTATTATTATTTTTTTTTTTTTTTTTTGGGGGGGGGGGGGGGGGGGGGGAGGGGGCTAGTATCTAGAAAAGATGGATTAACATTTCTAGGTGGGTTTTCCGAAACTGTTGGAAATTTTCTCAGGACTTCTAATCTGAGACAAAAGAATAAAATGCGTCATAAAGTTGGAATCCAAATCTTTCACAGGCAAAATGATGGGAAACCGGGCGGGATTCTCTCTCTAGGGTTTCTCACTCAAAGCGCACAGGCTTCAAAGCTTTAAAAGCAAATTTTATTCATTCTAAAACTGAAAATAACAATACCAGTCTTGGCCTTAAATAGACCTACATCAACAGAGATATCCCATTACAACCGATATGGGACTAAAAAAAACTATCAAATAAATAAATAAAAATTACAATAAAAGAAAAACTAAAATAAAATGAACAGCCTAATGTAGCTTGAATTCCTCAGCCCTAATCGAACCAAACTGAAAGAACACGACGACGCCTCCTGGTGTAAAATCGCAATCCTGGAGAGATGCCCCCATCATTCCCGAGAATGGAGAAAACTCGACTCTATCGAATATGAACCTCCTCGGTTCTCATAGTGCTCCAGACGATCAGGGTCCAACAGTTGGAGTTCCTCTCGAGTAATCTAAGTGTTATCAGAATCATGTAGTTCTTTCCAAAGAACCAAAAATCTGTGATAACCACCATCTCTAGTAGAGACAATCTGATCATCAATAATTTCATCAATTTATTATGCCATTTGGGTGGGTTGTATTTGGGGAAGTAGAGGTAATAAAGGTCTTTCAAGAATTGGCTCATGGGAAGGCTCATCCAATAAAGATTTATTAGGTAAAAATTTGACCCTTTATAAACAATCAGATCTTCAATATTAAAAGAGAGACTAAAGTCAAAAATCGGTGGAAGATCTACTACATATGCATTTGAATTAATTTCTTCAAAATTTTGAATGGTCCCGCACTATGTACATGCAATTTTTTCACGGTACCGGAGGATACCGTTCCGGTCGAATCCGAACCATCACATAGTCTCCTACATTAAACTCATGTGCTTTCCTGTAATCTGCATAAGCTTTATAATTTACATTATTTTTTTGAATTTGATTGATGATCTCCTTATGCAAGTCATGAATATGTAATGCAAATGATGCAACTGACTCAGACACATCCTATTATGATGGGGTGCCATGAGAATTAAGTCTATAGGTTGCCTAAGTTGATAACCATGCACTACTTCAAATGGACTCATTCTTATAGTTCTATTAATAGAACTGTTATATGCAAACTCAGCAGTAGGTAATACAAAATCTCATGTTCTAAGATTTTGACCCACTAGACATCGTAGCAGATTACCAAGACTCCTATTGACTACTTCAGTTTGTACTGTCTGAGACAATTATTTTGGCAGCCCATATAGCCTAACAACCTCATCAAAGTAGATCATAGCAATTCGAAATGCATCCGACGTTTGGAACCTAGTAAAAAGTGGGCCATCTTAGGAAAACGATTCACCACAAGTATGGAATCATGCTTTCTTGCGGTTTTTAGTAATCCCAGCACGAAATCCATACTGATATCTTACCAAAAACAATTTGAAACTGGTTGGAGAGTATAGAGACCAGTGTTTTATTTCTGTTGCTTGGCGAGTTGACACGTACGACATTGACTAACAAGCCTTTCAACATCTCTTTTTAAGCTCGGCCAATAAAAAGGATGTCCTATACCTTCAATTGTTTTATTTTGCCTGAAGTATCCAGCAAGTCCCCCAGCTTGTAATTCTTATACCAGAAATTCTATCAATAAAGTACGAGGGATACACAACAGAGAGAGTGGAATAAATATCCATCTTGTAGAAGAAAACCATCAATCTCATTAGTCAAACTATCCCTTAAAACAATGTATATATTTCCAAAATCAGGACATGACTCATAAGTGTCTTTGATCTTCTCAAAACCACCACTTCAGTACTCATGATAGAAAGTAAGGCGTGACGCCGGCTAAGTGCATCAGCGACCCTATTTTCTACCCCGACCTTATGCTTGAGGAAATAAGTGTAATCTTGAAGGAACTCTACCCACCTACCATGCCTCGAATTCAACTTCTTTGGGAGTTGAGATATTAAGGGCTTCATGGTCAGAATAAATGACGAATTCTTGCGGTAACAAGTAATGGCGCCAGTAATGCAGAACTTGCACTACCGCATACCACATATAACTTTTTATCATAGGTGGAGTACCGTTGCTGAGCATCATTTAATATTCGCTAAAATAGGCAACGAGATGCTTTTCCTAACTCAAAACATCACCTATCCCAATGCCTGAGGCATCACAAGTAATTTCAAAAACTTTCGTGAAATCTGAAAGTCTCATAACAGGAGCTTCCATCATTCTCTCTTTGATTTCTCGAAACATCTTAGCAGCAACTTTAGTCCATTCGAATCCCCTTTTTTCAACAATCGGTAATCCGGGCCATGATGGTACTAAAATTCCGAATAAAACGTCTGTAGAAAGTGGCTAACTCATGAAAACTCCTCACTTCTCGAATATTGCATGGTTCTGGCCATTCCACGATTGCTTTAATTTTATCAGGATCTACAAAGACACCTTGTGAAGAAACAACCACTCTTAAGAAAATGACTTGATCTGTAAGAAAGGTACATTTCTTAGGGTTGGCATATAAACTCTCCTTTCTCAAAACTACACAGACTTGCGTGAGGTGGTCCAAATGTTGCTATGTTGATTTGCTATAAGTGAGATGTCATCAAAATATACGACTACGAACTTTTCAATAAAGGGTCGCAATACTTGTGTCATCATTATCATAAAAGTGCTTGGAGCATTAGACAAGCCAAACGGTATGACCATCCACTCATACAGCCCATCCTTCATTTTAAAGGTTGTTTTCCATTCATCTCCCGAGCGAATTCGAATCTCGTGATAACGAGTCTTCAAATCTATTTTTGAAAAGATAGTGGCACGGACATTATGTCAAGCATATCATCCAACTTGAGAATTGAAAAATGATATTTTTACTGTTATTTTATTGATAGCACGACTATCCACACACATTCGCCATGTCCCATCTTCTTCAGCGTAACAGTGTAGGGACCGCGCAAGGGCTCAAACTCTCTCGTATGAACCCTCTGCTCAATAACTCTTCAACTTGCTTTGTAACTCGGCATGTTCCATCGGGTTCATCCGATAGTGCGGCAAGTTGGGTAGGGTGGCTCCCGGAACTAGATCAATTGCATGTTGAATGTTTCACATCGGTGGCTGTTGATCTGGGAGATCGTTAGAAACACATCAGCAAAATCTGTGATAATAAGGCCACTTCAGGAAGAATCGTCTCATGAGATTCTTTCGCTACTTCTCGAGCAATCAAAACGATGATTTGTGCCCCACTAATCACTTCCTTTTCAATCTCTTTAGAGCTGATTAAGTTGAGGTTCTTCTCTTTTCTTGTGTCCACCGGCTTTTTCTCTTGTTTGGATGGGTTGACTTGAAATTAGTTGATCCGTTGCCTTTCATAGTTGAAAGTATAAGTGTTGGACTTTCCCCACAAAGTTACATCCATATCAAATAACCAAGCCGGCCAAGAATCACATGTCTTGCATGCATGGTTATCACATCACATCAAATTTTGTCCTTGTAGGTGGCAAATTGCACAGGTACAAGACATCGTTCATTCACCTCCATCGATGCAGCGTTAACCCAGGTAACTTTGTATGGGCTAGGGTGAGGGACCGTCTTCAACCTTATCTTCGAAATCAAACTGGATGACACAACGTTTATACAACTTTTACTATCAACAATGATTTTATAATTTTTTTCACCAATCTTTATCCATGTGTGAAGATCGAGGTTCTTCACCAGTTAACCATATCATTAGGTTGAGTAAGGGTACATCGAACGACAGCAACACGCTTGATAGTACTAAGAACTTTCTCGTGTTCCATGTCATACTCAGAATCACTGCTCGCATTCCCTATGAACATAATGTCCTTTTGAGATTCGTCCTGCACCTCATCTGATTGATCATCCAGAAAGAGGGTTCTAGATTTACTTGGGCAGAACTTTTCTACATGCCCATAACCTTGACATTTAAAGCATTGAGTGCGGGGGTTGGTTCGTGGCACGCTCTCGACTGGGCCTTTAGCCTTGAGATCTCCTGTCAGGGCATAACTGTTAGGATTGGGTTTGAACTGGGACTGTCCAGAGATGGCTCTAGCGTCTTGGCTCTTATAATCTGAACCTCGTTGATAGTAAGATCCTCGAGAAACATCTAAGTCCCGAACTATCTGATAGGCGTGTTTTAAATCACTAACACCTCTTGCAAAGAGTTCCCTATGGAGATCATCACGAAGGCCAGACCTAAACCTAAAGAGAATTACCGTTAGATATTCATCAACAAACTCGCCGCAATGAGTCAAAAACTCATCAAATTTCAGTAGCAGAGCGAGTTCCTTGTGTAGCAGAGCGAGTTCCTCGTGTCAGCCTACTCCATTTGTCTAACAGTTAATCCTGAAAGTGATTGGGAAGTACTTCTGACTCAACTTGGCCTTCATCTCATCCCAAATCCGGATTGGTTCTTGCCTCCTTAGCGCTATCAGTCTTTCAACATTTGACCAATATTGTCCCGCTTGCCCCACCAGTTTCATACAGGAAAACGGACTCGTCGTTCTTGGGACATCTCATACACTTGAAATAACGCTCTAAACTCATTACCCAATCAAGGTAATATTGTGGGTCTAAGCGGCCGTCAAAATTCGATACGTCCACTTTGATGTTCTTTAGGTACCGTTCATCCTCATCGCATCGATTGTAATTCCTATTGATTCTCTCCTCTCAGCGATTATTGAGATGACACTCTTCATTACGACCTCCCTCATGACATTCAACTTCTAACATATCCATTCTCTGATCGATCTAGGTGTTCATTTGGGCCTTAATTTTCTCAAGGGCTTTGAAAATTTCAAGAGTAATGTAATATGTTGGTGAGGTGATGCCAGACGAAGAAGCATTGGGATCCATGTCGGTATTGGGTTCTACTGGGTCGTAAACTTTACCACTACGAGTACGCATGCACAGTTATTTTATTATTATTATTATCTAATGTTGAATTAATGATGATTTTTTATTTTTATTATTATTATATATATATATGATAATGAATGCAATCGTGTAGGGTGATGCAGAAAATGTGAAAAATCAGCAACAATTCAGTAAAGCAATGCACACAATAAAGCGAATGAATTCGCCAGCAAGCTCAATAGTTTAAAACAAAGACTGTGATGTAAAATTTTGCAATCTAAACCTCAATATTTTGTAAACTATTAATTCTATGCAACTGTCGATGTCCACTATGTATGAGCAGCCCCTAAATTAATATTAAGATGTCGCAAATAAGAGCTAAGCAGATACGCACACTCGTTATTTATGGATGGCAGATAATCGACGAAAGTATGATGACAGAATCAAAGTGGTACCTAAAAATTTCAGTTGAGGAAAGTTGTATCTGGGTTTTGCCGATCTGGATTATAACACGCGATCGAGTCGGGTAGATCAGGTTTGCATCACCATCCAAATCTCAGCCGAACTGACTAGTAGATCAGGTGCAACCTTTGATACTTGGACAAAGTGAGAAAGGATGGAGAACCAGATCAGGTGCAACCTCGACGGAGGCTTGGTGAGATCTCTGGAAAAGACCTCTGCTGTTGACGATGAGGCGGCGCAGTTGAGTTAAAGTTTGTCAGCGCGGAGGGTCGGATCTCTAGCGATGTGGGGATGTTGTAGATGATGTCGGTGATCGGAAGAGTGTGAGTGTTCAGAGGCGTTGTCGGAGGGGTGTGATCCGATCAGAGAAGATTTGAGAGGATCTATGCTCTGATTTTGGAGGGCGTTGGTGAGATCGACGCAGGCGTTTCAGATTCGGTGAAGGCGCGACGCTGATCTCAAGCTTGGTGGAACCAGAGAAGGGTGGGACACAAGGCGAGAAGGAGAAGGGTGTCAACCAGTGATGGAGTCGTTTGGCTCTGGTCGACGTCATTGAGGTGACGGCGTTGTTTGGATCTGGTCGACGTCGTCGACGGTGAGGCTAGATCTTGTTGAGGAGGCGCTGTTAATGGTGGAGTGTAGATCGGAGGAGATCTGTACGCAGGAGAATTTGGAGGAAGATGGGCGTCGATTGACGTCGAAGATGCCGGCGCGAAGGGAAGGGAATCTCCTTGTTGACTTGTTGGGCTTGGGGGCGTTGGATCCTTGCTGATGGGGGAAGAGTCGACGATTCCTTCGTTGGAAGTGGACGATTCGTCCAAATGAGGACGAGGACTTCTCTGATCTGTGAATTCGTTTTTGGTGGCGGGTGTTGAGAATAGGGGAAGAAAAGGGTTTTGTTTCGTATTTTGGAGGAGAAAAACAAGTAGGTTTTCCTTTTTTTTGATGGCGGCGCTGAGAAAGGAGAAGAGAAAAGGTAGGGTTTTTTCTAATTTTTGGGACGAGGGTTTTCTTTTTGTGTTTGGAAGAATGCAGGAATTTAAGCTCTGATACTAATATGATGGGGAACCAGGCGGGATTCTCTCCCTAAGATTCCTCACCCAAAACACACAGGATACAAAGTTTTAAAAGCAAATTTTATTCATTCCAAAACTAAAAATAACAATACCAGTCTTGGTCTTAAATAGGCCTACATCAACGGAGATATCTCATTACAACTGATATGGGACTAAAAGAAATTACCAAATAAATAAATAAAAGTTACAATAAAAGAAAAACTAAAATAAAATGAACAGCCTAATGTAGCTTGAATTCCCCAGCCCTAATCGAACCAACTGAAGAGCACGACAACACCTCCTGGTGTAGAATCGCAATTCTGGAGGGATGTCCCATCACAAACTCTGAGAGATCCAGCCATCTATCTTAAATGACATATAAAGTTCTTAAATATGCTATAGTCAGATGAAGCTCTCTATTGAATGCAAAATTCTTATCAACTGTATAACTCGGCTGAATGAAACAATTCTACAAACACGACCAACACAACTTTCCAAGCCTGAGTGTGCCCTAATGTATATGTACTCTTATACATATTTCTCGAGGTGAATAAAGGTTCACGTAATATAACTGTCAGACAAGGATGGACACTTGTCATGTCCGGGTGTGTCAGATTCACCACCTTTTTAGGAGGAGAAATGTCCTTTATACCATAGGTTAATATACATGTTCTATCAACTATTAAACCACATGTACTGATGCCATTTCTGTCTGTTCAGTGCTCTAATGAATAGCCACTATCGGCATCAATTGTAGCAATCAAACCCTCTATCCCTTAAGCTGAGTTTTCTGTCACCTATGATATTAGCTAACCGGATATTACCGTACTGAAACTGTCTTAGTTTCAAAACTGTAAATAATGCTTTATAGCAAGCACACTCCTAGTCAATATTCCTAAACTCCAGTCTGCTTAGCTAGTCTGAGTTCTAAACACTGTACTCTGTAGCACCATAATATTAGCAAATAACTGTTCCATTATAATTATGAAGTAATAGAAACACCGTAGTTGACAACTGATGCAACTGAAGAGAACAAGTACGCGGGTTCGGTTGTGGTGGGTCGGTCGGGTGGTCACACAAGCATGCGTCATATGACAAAAAATGTTAATTTCTATCTTTCATTTCTCAATAAACCTTGTTAAAAGAATACAAAGCGAGCAAACCAAGAAAATAGGTCTGACACCAAATCAAAACGGCAGAGATCACAAAGTCTCCAGTTACACATGACGAGGAGCAAACTTAGATATCTTGCATACCGGAACCAGTTCTGCAACAATGGTTGGACATAATCTTTGAGAATTGGGCCAATAGAAGTTACTTTGCTCATTGAGGTTACTGCTATAACATAATTACCTGTCAAATGTTTAACAGTCACAATAGTTAGGATATCAAACAATTCATAAAGCTACTACAATTGTATAAAGAACTAGCCCAGACAGGCTGCGAAAATTCATGCATGTACATACCATCAAAATATCCGACTGCCTGAATAATATTTGTCCCAATGTAGAGCAATTTTGTAATATCAGTTGGAAGTTGAGGTCCACAATTCTGATGATGGCAAAAAAGAAAAAGAAAAAGAAAGTAAAATTCAACAAGACCATTTATGCATGATGCATCAGTTTAAAATTCAGATAAGATTTAAACAGGGTGACACAAGATAACTCAAAGGAAGCAATCACCAGAGACACATTAGTCCTTCCTGCAACTCCTTTTCCATTTACCAAGAAGCTGCAAAAAGCAAATAAACAGGTAACTTTCTGACCATACTTAGTTGATAATTACTTAGAGAATAAACAGTATATACCTTACACTTGGAGGGCTTATTAGACAAGAAGATGTTTGCAAATCATCACTCCGAGCTATAAACAACCACTGTACAAAAAGAGAGAGGAAAAAGGTCACAAAATTAATCCAACTAAAGATTCCATATGCAACAATATGACGTGTCGTGCTCGTGCTCATTCACTTACTTTCAGTAAAGAGTGACGACTTTTTTAAGCCTAGATTCCATACCATGGTTTAAAATCTCAGTATAGTTACCTCAAAACCCAACACTATATTATGATATAAATCAGAATCAAACGATTTTTGAATACACCTCCTTCTTAGCTTCCTAGAATTAACAACCAGAAGCATACTATGAATAAAATATCCTATTGTCGAATAAAGTAGTTTAAGTCCATGCAAAAGCAGACCCAGAAAATTCTTACAAGAGAAACTAAACAAGTAATTTTAAATTTTGATATATAGTCATCAATAATTAGGTTTACACATAAAAATGGGAACTATCTCTTTAAATTCAAGTGGCTCCATGGAAGATAAAATAAATATCTAGGAGTTTTGGTCAACTTCATCTAACCCCCTCTGGATTGGTGTTAAATTTTCCACTCTGACATTTTACAAGAGACATTCCTGGTGACTCCTAGTTTAGAAGATATTTATTTACTGCCAATTTTATTATAAACTTGTGATCTTCCCCCTTCTACACTTTTTACTATAATAGAAGAATTCTTGGGAATATGCTCCTTGACTGCATGAGAGTAAACTTCACAAGCCAAAAACGTAGCTTTTCCTACCCAGCATTTGGCCTGTGGGAACATGGTTTCCTCGCTCTTATATGTAAGTGAAAAAAATCTAATACTATATTGCCGACATATATAGGAATCGGCTAGTATTTGAAACCATGTTCTATGCCTTCCTCTTAACTCTGTATAATGAACAGCCACTAGTATGAATAAAATTCCTATTGTCAAATAAATTGGTTTAAATCCATGCAAAAACAAACAACCGGACAGAAAATTCCTACAGGGAAACTAAATGATTTGAACAAAATTTAAACTTTGATATATAGTCATCAATAGTCAGGTTTTCACATAAAAATGCGAACAACTATCTATTTAAAGTCAAGTGGCTCCATGGAAGGATAAACCAATGTTCAAAATAACGATAATGTATCGATAACATTTTTCCTTTGTTATGTTAAGATAGGTTATAACGTAACACATAACGTAGGTTACGCGATTTAATATTTATTTAATAAAAATAAATATATATACTAAATTTAAGAATTTTAATAAATAAAAAAATAATCGAAAAAAAATCTTTAAAAAATCAAAATAATGTATAACACATGAATTATAGCCATGCTATTCAATCTATACACAAACAAGCATGAATTATAACAACTAACAAGCATGATAATTGAATTATAACAACTAATAAGCATGATAATTTAGCAAAAAATTAACAAGCATGATATTTTCTGTTCTATCTCTGAATTAACTAGCAACATGAATTTAAAAGCATAATTATTAAATTAAAATCCTCCCAATCTCTCCCCTGATCACTCTCTCTACAATCGTCCCAATCTCTCTCTCTGCTCTTCCCCTTCCCCACCTCTATCTGCTCTCTTGTTCTCTCTCTGCTCTCTCCCCCACCCCATCTCTCTCTGCTCACGAGAGGCAGAGAGAGACATGGGGTGGGGGAGATAGCAGAGAGAGAACGAGAGAGCAGCAAGATATGGGGAAGGGAAAAAAGCAGAGAGAAATTAAACGAGAGAGCAGAGGGAAAGTAGAGAGAGTGATCAGGGGGGAGACAGAGAGAGAGATCAGGAGGGGAGAGAAGACCTAAGACGGTGAATCAGCAATGACGCGAGGAATCAACAACAACAACGACGACTCAGGTAGGTCTTCTTCTTCCTTCTTCTTCAAGGCGCCGGGACGACACGAGGAACGCTGAGAGATCCGCCGATGATGTGGAGCCACCGACGACGACGAGGGAACGGGATTCTTTTTTCGCTTCGTTGCCTTTTTTAGGGATTTTGTTTTGCCCTAGATCGAGAAGGAAGGGGATCGGGGGGGCTTCGTACTGTTTGGGGGTGGGTTTTATAAAAACCCGAGTTGCACAGTAACTTACGTTACTGTGCGTTATTAAAAGAACATAACGTAGCGTACGTTACTGTGAAAAAACGCAGGTTATGGATTTTTGCGTTTTTTTACACCTGTTACTTAACTTCAGCTCGCGTTGTTATCGTAACGTGTTATAACGCGTTACATAACGCGTTTTTTTAAACACTGGGATAAACTAAATTTATGGGTGTTGATGTAAAACAGCCTGGACCGCAATCACCTTCAAATCAAATCTAGGGTTTTAAAATTTGAAATTGAAAAAACAAGATGGGATTTCGAGTTTACAACCCCTTGCACGGGCTTTCCACCCAAAACTCAAGAGTAAAAACAACTCTAGAATTTAACTGGATAATTCGTGAAAATTTTTAATCATTCAATAATCTAAAAGAGAAGTCTAGAGAGCCTTTTATAGGCTTTACAAGAAAGTAGTTCTCGAAAATAGCCGATGTAGTATTAAGCGCCCACATAAAGAAACACCTACTATAGCAGCTAATTAATATAAAATAAGTCTAAATAAAAATAGACTCAAACTAAAGGACTGCATTACGCCGCTTCCTGGAATAGACTCGATCAAATCATCCCCTAAGCGGCGTGATGTCCTCATCACTTTCCCCCGAGTGGAAAGAACTCGACCCTGTCGAGTGAGTGGTGGGAAGTTGTTGCTGACTGTGACTGTGATAACGCTCCAGTCGGGGTCAACCTGCCGAAAATCTGCCTCAATAATCCAAGAGTTTTCTGAATCAGGTATTCTTTTCCACTTAATGAGATAGCATTACATTCCTCCATCTCTTAGTAGAGACTGATCATCCAAGATAGAATCTATATTTTCTACTGCATAGGATAATTTTGGAGGAAGTGGAGGTAGTGGGGGCTCTCAGAAGGAAGGTTCTGGGTAGGCCCATCCAGTAATGGATCAGAAGGGCTATCAAAGGTACCTCTACATGAAATCAAGACCTCAACATTAAAAGTGCAACTGATGCCAAAGTCCGATAAAAGATCCACCACATAGGCATTTGAATTGATCTTCTTGAGGATTCAGAATCGCGCTGCTCTTCGCGCGTGTAATTTCTTCACGGTTCTTGGAGAAAATCGCTCAGGTCTCATGCGGACCATCACATAATCATCGATATAAATATCATTAATCTACAATGTAAATCCACAGAAGCTTTATAATCAGTATTATTTTTCATTGTCGCCTCTCTGATCTCATGTAGTGCACGTATATGAGATGCAAATGCCGATGCAGAGCCTGATATCCTAGAATGATGATGAGCCATGGGAATTAACTCAATTGGCTGCTTAGGTTTAAAGCCAATTACTATTTCAAATTGACTAAGACCTGTAGTCCTATTGACAGAACTATTGTATGCAAATTCGGTCATAGGCAGAATGAGATCCCAAGTTTTTAAATTTTTCTCAATGAGACACCAAGGAGATTGCCTAAAAGTTCTATTGACTATCTCGGTTTGACCATCCTTTTGTGGATGAAAGGCTGTCGAAAATTTCAGTTTGGTGCCCATCTTGCGCGAAAGTGTTTGCTAGAAGTAGCTGACAAACTTAACGTCCCTATCAGACACCATAGTTTTGGGCAACCCATGCAACGTGACGACATTATCAAAGAAAAGGAAGACTACTCGGGGCGCATAGGAAATCTTAGAGCATAGAATGAAGTGAGCCATTTTGAAAATTGATCAACTACTACTAGGATAGAGTCATGCTTTTTCTGCGTTTTTGGCAACCCTAGCATGAAATCTAGGCTCACGTCCTGCCAGGGGCAACTATGCACAGGAAAAAGAGTGTAAGACCCGACAATCTACTTTTGTTGTTTGACCAGTTGACACGTGCGACACTGGCCAACAATCTTAGCGACATCTTTCTTCAAGCTCGGCCAGTAAAACCAGTGTTCAACAGCCTCTATCGTCTTGTTTTGACCGAAATATACAGCCAGACCTCCAGCATGTATTTCCCAAGAGAGAAATTTCCTTAGGGATGTACGGGGAATACATAGCTTACAGAACCTGAAGAGATAATCGTCTTGTAACAAAAAGGCGTCCATATCTCAAATAATGTCGTCCTGTAACGTGACATAAATTTTCCCAAAGTCGGGACATAACTCATACTCCTCCCTCAATCTCTCGAACCCAGGCACTTCTGCGCTCATAGCTACCAAAATCATTACAAGCCAGCTGAGCGCATCAAACGACCTTGTTCTCAACTCCCGCTTGTGTTTAAGAACAAATGTGTAATCCTGGAGGAACTCCACCCATTTGATGTGTCGCATTTAGCCTTTTCTGGAAGTTGAGGTACTTCAGCATTTCATAATCTGAATACAACACGAACTCATGCGGTAACAGATAATGTCTCCTATAGCGCAAGGCATGTACAACCGCATAAAATTTCTAGTCATATGTGGAGTATCGATGTCGAGCGTTATTTAATTTTTCACTGAAATAAGCAACGGGATGGTTCTCCTGACTCAGCACACCACCTATTGCTAGTCTCGATGCGTCACATGTTACCTCAAACGCCTTCGAAAAGTTAAGGAGACGCATAACAGGAGCTTCAGTCATCATCCTTTTAGTTTCTGCAAAAACCTTGATAGCGGCAGGAGTCCACTGAAATCACTCGTCAAACAGTAGTTTATTGGTGTCATAATAGCACTAAAATTCTTTATAGACCGACGATAGAAAGTGGCTAACCCGTGAAAACTCCCAACTTTCATAACCGTTCGGGGTTGTGGCCACTCGGTGATTGCTTTCACCTTCTCAGGGTTTACGAAAACTCCCTCGGATGAAATTAGAAACCCTAAGAAGACAACCCTGTCTACAGAAAGCACATTTCTTTGGGTTTGTATAAAACTTCTCAGCTTAGAGTGTGCGAAAGACCTGTCTCAGATGGTTCACGTGTTGCTCCTGAGTTCGACTATAAATCAGTGTATCATCATAGTATACCACTACAAATTTACCGACAAATGACCGAAACAATTGTCATCACTCTCATGAAGGTGCTAGGAGCATTGGACAGCCCAATGGGCATAACCAACTATTCATAAAGCCCATCTTTGGTCTTGAAGGTAGTTTTTCATTCATCCCCTGGTCGAATTCTAATTTGGTGATATCCACTCTTTAGGTCAATCTTGGAGAAGATGGTGGCACCGGACATCAATTCCAATATATCATCAAGACGGAGAATGAGAAAACGATACTTGACAGTTATCTTATTGATGGCGCAGCTATCCACACACATATGCCGGTACCATCCTTGTTTGGCGCCAAAAGTGCGGGACTGCGCACGGGCTCAAACTTTCATTGATGAACCCCTTGTCAAGTAATTCTTCCACCTGTCGTTGTAACTCTGTGTGCTCAGCAGGGTTCATTCTGTAGTAGGGGAGGCTTGGTATGGTTGATCCTGGACTAAGTCAATGGCAATGTTGAATGTCTCGCATTGGAGACAACTCGCCTAACAGATCTGTTGGAGAACTTCGAAAAATTCTTCCAGTATCGATTTACCGTGTTCTGAGATCTGTGCCTTGGTTTCTGACTCAGCCTCTCTAGCCACAAGTGCGTAGCACATCAAACCTTCATTCAACCTTTCAATTTGATTGTGGCTAATCAAGTTCACCACCATCTTATCTTTACCCTTATCACTCTTCTTTCAAGGAGCTAAAGCAATCAATTTTTTCTTTACCCGTATCAACCTTCTTTTCTGGGTTGGTGGTTTAGGTTGATTCGGCATTAGCTTCACTTTCTTGTCGTTATGGATGAACGAGCATTGGTTGGTATATTCATATATAGTCACATCTAAGTCGAAGAATCATGGTCGTCCCAAAATGATATGACCAACATTCATAGGGAGTATGTCACACCACACGTTATCTGTGTACGTGACAAACTGGATGAGAATTTGAATTTTCTCTTGTAAATCTATGGATGTAGTGTCGATCCATGTTACCTTGTAGAGATTCAAATGCTTTACTAGTTTCATCCCTAGGGTGATTAATTTTGACACAACGACGTTGATGCAACTGTCGCTATCCACTATCACCCTGCAGCTCTTGTTCTCAATTTTGTACAGGTTTGGAATATGACAGACTTTCTCGAGCTGCGCTAATTTGCAACTAATTACTCCTAATCGGGCTATGGCTACACTCAGAATTAGGTTCATCACTTTCACAGTTCTAATGCAGCCAATGAATTCACACTCCTCAGTAGAGGCATCCGATTCATCATCCTGTTTCAATGAGAACTTCTACAAAGAGGGTTTTGATTTGACTAGAGCACTGGCTGGCAATGTGTCCATACCCTTGACATCTATAGCATTGGGTCTGCGGGTTTGCCTTTGATGGTTCACTAACTGTTCTTGATGTGAAACATGGGAGGGGGTCTACGAATTTTGAAAAAAATTGAGAGATGAAAGAAAATAGTAGATGACTCATGGTTAACTAAGGGATAAGTGAGAAGGCCTTTCACCTCCACGGACCTCATGCCGCTTCACGCCGCACACTCATCGATCTTGACCTCACGCCGCTTCACGCCGCACGCTCGGCTTCACGGCTAGGGTTTCACACCCCGCCATGGGCAACACGCCCCTCAAGGAAATAACTCTCAAAATATATATTTTTTCTCAAATTCTAGTCTATTTTTATTGAAAGCAGTGTAGCTTTTAAATAGGCTTACAACTACAGACTTTTTTCACATACTTGATGTGGGACTAAAACACAGAAGACTACTAAATAAAATAAAAGAGAATACAGACTCAGACTCAAAAATAAAAAAAGCTGACTCAATGTCCCCATCATTCTCGTCGGGTGGGAAGAACTCAACCCCGTTGAGTATACATGAGGCAGTAGTGGCTCAACACTGGATCTGGATCTGGATCTGAAACTTTTGTTGATCTTGCTGCAGATGTTGTTGCAGATGTGATTGCTGGAGAGGTTGCTGACATTTTGGTTGTTGAGGAGGTTGTTATGGAGGAGATTGTGAGATCTTTGGTTGTTGAAGAGGTTGTTGTGGAGAAGATTGTTTAGATCTTTGGCTGTTAAGAAGGTGTTGTGACTCTTTCTTTTTTTAGCTTGTAAATAATTTTTGTGGATTGATTTGAATTGAGATCAAGAGATAAAAAGATAAGAGATAACGAGGAGATTCAAAGATTTTGCAATATGTATTTTTTTTGAATTTGTGAAAAAGAAATGAATAAGATTATTTGACAAAAGATATGAAAGAAAGAAACAATTAATGATTTAAATAAAATTGTACCGACTTCACATCAGGAATCTTTTCACAAGAAACTTGTATTACAATTTTAATTTCATCACTCATTATTTTTTTCTTAACCATGCTCTGATACCAAATTGATGTGAAACATGGGAGGGGGTCTACGAATTTTGAAAAAAAATTGAGAGATGAAAGAAAATAGTAGATGACTCATGGTTAACTAAGGGATAAGTGAGAAGGCCTTTCACCTCCACGGACCTCATGCCGCTTCACGCCGCACACTCATCGATCTTGACCTCACGCCGCTTCACGCCGCACGCTCGGCTTCACGGCTAGGGTTTCACACCCCGCCATGGGCAACACGCCCCTCAAGGGAAATAACTCTCAAAATATATATTTTTTCTCAAATTCTAGTCTATTTTTATTGAAAGCAGTGTAGCTTTTAAATAGGCTTACAACTACAGACTTTTTTCACATACTTGATGTGGGACTAAAACACAGAAGACTACTAAATAAAATAAAAGAGAATACAGACTCAGACTCAAAAATAAAAAAAGCTGACTCAATGTCCCCATCAGTTCTCCTCTTAGGGTTGATCGGTTTCGCACTAGAAGAACCTACTAGTTTGACGCTAGATGAATTGAAGGTAGGTTTGCTTGGAGCAGTAAAAATTGACTAAACCTTGGCTTGCTAGTAGCGGTGGTCTTAGAGTTATCCCTAAAATCAGTTCGGTGAAAATAAGATCCTCTAGACTCATCTAAATCGGTGACTTACTGATACGCCTGCTCTAAAGTCATGCCTCGAGTGATGAGTTTTCAGCGGTAATCATCCCTAAGACCGGACCAAAACCTAGATAGGGTTTGTTCGGGAGACTTAACTCGATTGTTCCGCACCGATTCAAATATTCATCAAACTTAGCAATGTAATCAGTGGCCGACTTGTTCCTGTGAGTCGATCTATTCCACTTGTCCAGTAATTGTTGACTGAATGAAAGTGAAACGTACTTCAATATAAGCTTCTCTTTCATGCCTTCTCAAGTCTCCACTGGGTCTTCTCTTCTGTACCTAATCATCCTCTCCAGCTTTTCCCAATATTGTCCAGCTTGTCCTGTTAGTTTCATCACGGCAAATCGAATTTTCCGAATTTTCCTAGACTCAAACATGTTATGCCAACGAAAGTAGCGGTCCATGGCCAACTGCCAGTTTATATAAACTTGAGGGTCGAAACGCCCGTCGAAGGAAGGAGCATCGACTTTAATGCTTTTAATATATTGGGCATCAGTGTCAGCAGTATAATAAGATTGATCTCGCTCTCGCCTGGGTGACCTACTGCCATTTTGAGAATTGTCCTCCTCTGTGGCTCTTCTTCGGTTGATTTTTAGCCTATCAAGTCAAGTTGCTAGATTCCTACAATTGACATCAATCTGGTCTCTAACTTCTCGTAGTTGTTGGTCCATCTTTTCCATCTTATCAATAATTGTCTTAAGTGTATCTTGAAGGTTAGGGTCCATCGGTGCAGAAGTTTCTCCTATAGAAAAAGTTCTACCACTTCTACCAGGCATGCAAGTTCCTAGCTAACCCTAAATGCAAACTATCCTAAAGTGAGATGTATATTATGCAGGAGTCAAAGATTAGATCAATAATAAATAATACCAATGCTAAGCTATGTAGATTAACAAGTGATTAAGAAGATGTAATGTAGAGACGGTGACAAAATTCATGTGCTAACACAGTTAATTCCAAATTTGGTCAAGTGATCACAAATTCAAACTAATCGCACAGTTAATATCAAGTCAAGTTACCACTCAAGATCAGAATCACACAACTCACTGTTTAGTGGGCAGCAGTCAATAGGTTCAACTTTGTGACAGATTAAAAGAGCCAACTGTAAATCACTTAGAGGGGGTGAATAGGCGATGACTATACTAAATGACAAATAATACAGAATAAAAATTTACTTGCTAGCAACCTAGCAAATACCAATCACAACATAAGAAATACTTGCAAATAAGTAAACAATATAAGTGTGCAAGTAAAGAGAGAGTAGAGTGAAGAGAGAGAGTAAGCAATCGCAAACACGATGAAATGTTCCGAGGTTCGAGCCACTGCTCTACGTCCCCGCCTTCAACACTATAAAGGATTTTCATTATGACCGATCTCACTAGATCATCAACCGTTACAAATTCCCACTAGAACTCAATGGACTCACAAGTCCTCCCTCGTGATGCCGCAACACCAACACGGAGCTCACTAGCTCACTTGAGGCCGCAACCTCTACAGCTTCACAATAGAAAAAAATCGATGATCTTCTCTTGATCACAAAAAACTCACAAGCACAATCCTATAACCAAAAGAAGAGGTGAAACTCTTTGGGATTGTGCAGTGGAAATAGCTTGCAAAGATGTAGAGAGAAGGCTTAAACAAAAAAATCAAGAATGTGAAATTTTGGCTCAAAAGAAAAACTTTTAAGAAAGGCTAAAAGTTGACTAAATCTTCTTGTAAACTTGTAAAATCTTTTTCTAACTTCTTAAATCTTGTTATTGGATTTTTCTACAGTCCCACTATTTATAGGGATGAAAACATGAGACCCAAAAAAGTCGTTGGGAAAAGACCCAGAAAAAGACAATGAAATATAGTCGCTGGGAAAAAATTAGAAGGAAATCCTTCAGTCGGTCGACCGGCCGGTCCACTGCCAACGGTCGGATTTTCGACCGTTGGGGATAGCGGTCGACCGTTTTTCCCAACCAGATAGCAAAGCTCTCTGTCAGTCGACCGAGGCGGTCGACCGGACCCAACCGAGAGCAAAACTCTTGCAGTAGGTCGACCGCACGGTCGACCGAAGTGCACACAATACACTTTGGTGCATGTTGGTCGACCGCTAGAGCAAATCTACTCTGCCTACGATCGACCGGTCGGTCGACCGACCTTGGACCAAGAGCTTGTTATGGAAATCTTTTGGAAACCAATCTTTTTCCGTCAAAATAAACTTTGATCTTTAAACACAAAATAGAGTTCTAGAAACTTAATAGAACCAGTGTGTGATCATGGATTAACACAAAACAAAATTAGAACTATATTATGTAAAAACATTTTTCTAAATCGAAAACCAATTTTTTCGAAACTCGTTTTCCCAAAACTTGATCTTGAAAACAAAAAAGAGAAATGTTTTGAACTCTTTTTAAAACGCTTTAGGAATGTGAAGGATGTGTTTGTGTGTCAATCCCATAAGAGCTATCAACCTATATCATCTTGGTTTTAACAAAAGACTATAAATCCTATCTAAAATGCAAAAGCAAAAATACAAATCTTGATATAGTCTTCTTTTGCAAACTTGATCCTTGAGCTCTTCTATGTGCTTAGGCTCTGGATCTACATCTTCTTAGCTTCCAAACATGTGAGTCTTATGATAGAGCCGAAATTGCAACAAAGAGTTAACCTGAAATTTTGTTAAACAAAATTGTTAAAAACATATGTTTTCTTATCATCAAAACTAGGGCTAATGGCCTTTGGGCCAACACCAACTACCTCAATTAAATGACAGAAATAACCGAACATAATTTTCAAAAATTACCTGGGAGGCGACTGAAGCTCAAACCTGTGTACTTGACTGTCGTAGGCGCGTAGCACTGGTCGTCACGAATCTGCTGCCTCAAAAACAGCTCGATTTGGACTTGAAACGAATTCTGTACGGCCTTCGGAAGCGTTGAGTTGCTTCTGGACTGAGTCAGGACACACTAGGTTGAGTCACTGAGTCGACTCACTGGGATAACTCAGTGATGACGTCAACACTAACGTCAACTGTGATGTTAGCGGGCACAGGTCGGGTTCTCGCGAGCGCATCGGATCGGGTTCAGTTGATCCGATCCGATTTGATCACCTCAAAATATCCGATCGAGTCAATCGGGCCCAATTAGGGCACGTCGTTCTCACCCAAGCAAAGTCCAGCCAGAGGGGAGTCTGGGTCTGTGGGACGGCGAGATCATGACGGCAGGGACCTCAGTGATGTCTTAGCTTCGAGGTTTCGTGGCTGTGCTGCAGGCGGAGTTGACGCGACGACAAGGGAGGAGGAAGACGAGGGGGATCGGGTTGCCGGTGAGGAGAATCAGTCGGAGGTGAAGCTCTGGAGACTCTCTAAGCGCCGACGAGGGCCCAGCGACGATGGCGAACGACCGGAGAGGGCTCAACGACGACGCGGAGTTGGCGAAGTGGATCTGGACCTAACTGGTCAGATCTCTAGTCAGATCTCAACGACGGCTTGGCGAAGGGTCGGCGATGATAAGAACAGCGAACGACTCTGAATGACGTTGGATCCACTCCGTTGACGATGACGTCAAGGATCTGGAGGCTCTAACGAGCCTATGGGAGGGGACGACGCGGCTCTGGGAGTGTCCGCGAAGCCCTGGGAGCGCCGGCGAAGTTGGAGACAGATTTAATTCGCCTTGGGGGTCTTTGACCGGTGTCGTGCCTCAGTTCCATCGAAGGCTTGGTCAGCGGCAAGGGAGACGACTTAAATATGCTCTATCTGCCTCGATCTGCTCCGATCCACTTCGATCTTCTCCGGCCTGCTCTGTCTACTCCGAACAGTGTTGGCGATTGATGAACGAAGATGGTGATGTTGTTGCTGTCGATCAGAAGTGGGTGTGGCATAAGATGGTGAGGTTGATTGGAGATGGATACGGCGAATGTGAGTGGCGAAGAGGCTGCCAGCGTGGGAGAAGGGGGAAACCCTAGGGTTAGAGTTTCGAAGAGGATCGGGGTGATGAACAATGTGGGCTTGTAATTCTTTTAGGAATTTCGACCGGATTTCGGTCGAATTTTGCTACAGTATATTTTTTTGATGATTTGGATCTAGATTTTTTTTGTGGAGAGGAAGAGAAATATTGGAGGAAAAAAATGAAGAACTTGAAGAGGATTGAAACCAGATGCTCTGATACCAAATTGATATAAAACAGCCTGGAGCGCAATAGCCTTCAAATCAACTCTAGGATTTTAAAATTTGAAAATTGAAAAACAAGATAGGATTTTGAGTTTTCACCCCTTGCACGGGCTTCCCACCCAAAACTCAAGAGCAAAACAACTCTAGAATTTAACTGGATAGTTTATGAATTTTTTAATCATTCAATAATTTAAAAAAGATGTCTAGGAGCCTTTTATAGGCTTTACAAGAAAATAGTTTTGGGAAATAACCGATGTGGTACTAAACGCCGACATAAAGAAACACATATTACAACAGCTAATTAATATAAAATAATTCTAAAATAAAACTAGACTAAAACCAAAAGAGTGCATTACACCGCTTCTAAAATAGACTCGATCGAATCGTCTACTAAGAGGCGTGATGTTCTCATCAGGTGTAATGTGCAAATACCACGATATCTATATCCGCTCTGTTTAAAAAGTGGATACTTATCAAACGGGTATTAAACAGACTCAAATATTAATTACTACTATCCATCTTCACGTTACTATCCATATCCGCTACGATGCAGATACAAAATGGATTTAGATAAATTTTGGATATCTATTTCCAACGTGTTTTTTTCTTTATAGAATATTGTTTATGTTTATGAGCTAGCAGCTCATTTATAAATTGAATTTGTGAGAGGTAATAGTAGTGAGGTCTTAACTACATTTTCATCTCATTATACGTTACTTTTATGAATGGATTTTCAGCTAATAGACAATAATTTCTTTTATTATAGACTCATCGAAATTGATACTTATAGTACCAAGTTCAAGCGATGTATTACTAATTTAGAAACGAAAAGAACTTATACAATAATTATATACCATTTTATTACATATATTTAGTAGTAATAAAATATGGAGACAATATATTATTTAGAAGCTATGCGGATATTAAATTGAGCGGATTTATATACCACAGTATCTATATCTGCTCCGTTTATGAGCGGATATTAAATGGAAGGATACTAATCTGTATCCTCTTAAATAGATGAGGATACGAAACAAAATCAGATATTTCAGATATCCATTTACACCCCTAACTAAATTTCTCGGAGTTGTTGTCAACTTCATCTCACCCCACTCTGGATTGGTGTAAATTGTTGACGGTGGCATTTTACAAGAGAGGTTCTGATGTAAAACGGGAGGATCGTAATCACCTTCAAACTACAATTTGAGAACTAAGATTTTGACAAGAAAATCGAAAAGAGATATTAGGGTTTGACATAATTTTCAACGAAGCGCTTGAAATCTTAAATTGGGCCTTCCCCTCACCATGACCTGAAAACATAATAATCTGTTTGGGGTGAGATCAACAGCTCAGTGAGGAGAGTAAAAAGAAGATCAAGAAAATGATATACATGTCAAAGTAAAAGGAAGCATGTTTTTCTTCAAATGTCAAGGCGAATATGGATAAAGAAAAGAAACAATTATATCAAGGTAAACAGTCAACCCAACTATCTCTATAGTTTGTCAAAATAACTTGACTCCTTCAGTCAATGACTCTACAACTTAAATCTTTGCACTGTAATTTACAGGGTTTATGAGTTGTGTCAAATACTTTACTTTAATGACTTAGTTTATTACCGAATTCATTTCATATGTATATAATCCATACACTATGCACGACGGTACACCAATCACAATAAGTTAATCCAGATAATATATATCACACAACATACTTATATGTTGTATATCGTACCACCCTTTAAGTACTGCATGAATTAACCTATATACTTCAACCCATCATATAATATTTCATTATATCTTATAATAAAGAAGAGTTTCACAGTCCTGTATAAAGGACAAGCATATAACACTATTCAATTTGAATAAGCACGTCTTACTTTATGACACACGACCCATCTCATACCCCGTCTTCATACCTACCAGCTCCCGCTGGCCCAAAATAAAGCAGAGTTTCACAGTCCTACATAAATGACAAGCATACAACACTATTCAATTTGAATAAGCACATCTTACTTTATGATGCACGACCCATCTCATATCCCGTTTTCACACCTACCAGCTCTCGCTGGCCCCTTCCTTCATTTAACAACACATAATGTCATACTCCGTCTTCACACCTTTCAACTCCCGCTGGCCCCTTTCTTCGAAATATATATACAAAATAACAATGTCGTCTTCCTCCTCCCACCGGCTCTCGTCGGCCCCTTCTTTCATATGCATAAAAATAACACGACATGCACGCACATCACATGCACATCAACTATCATGGTAACACACACAGTGTCAATTGCATTGTGATACTTTTTCCAATCATCAATCATGTAATTGATATATTACACACGATCAAGTTCATGTAATTTTCCATTTCATGCACACATTCAGACATGTATATATCACTTACATTTATCATTCATTCAACAACGCATCAAATAACTAATTACATTCTCAATGCTCGTCCTAGGTCATATGATTAGTTCTTTTAACTAGTTATGATTCTTATTCACATATTAGGTATTTGGTGCATGAAATTGACTACGCTGCTTATTCATGACCAGGATCTTAGCATGCTTTGAAGTTAACTATAGCCCACTAGATTCACTTTTACACGCATCATTTATTTCAGTAGGACTTATTACTTGAAAACGAGAGTACATACTTCACTAGTCATCAAGCATATCAATCAGCAAACCATCATCAACAAGCTATCAGTTGTATATAGTTATATGATATATCAAAATTGTATATGTATATGTGTTATACAATTAACTGCATCCATAGCAATTAGGTAATAATCATAATCGGCATATATCGGTTAGATCATTAGTATATTAATTGATGATTGTAACCCAGTCCATATTCATATCTATTTAGTAGTCATACTAGAGCACAAACTAGCCCGTTGCCCTGTGATCGGACACTCATATCATACAATCTAGAAATTTAGGGTTGATCGAGTTTGAATTAGCTAGTAGTGAAACCAATCACTGAGTTTTCTAGTTTACTTACTTTATTTCCATAGATCCACGACATCCATTATTCAAAGTAGTCCATGTTCTTAGTTTAATATATACTACTCTAGAAGAGATACCGATTATCCAGTATTGGTGTAGCAATAATTATTATGGTTGATTTGATATCAATATCCACATGTGGACTTCTGATTTTGGTTACCATCCCCAATAAGGTTCAATTCTATGGTTCACGGTTAGTTACAGTTTTACTTATTATCACCTTATTTATCTCATAAATTTCTGAATTTCATTTGCAATAATTTATTATGTCCGATTTTTGCTATATGGGAACTTGTCTCATCGGACTGTGATAAGTTCCTAATTTTATTCATTCTAAAGCTAACATTAAAATGATAGATAATTATTACACCAACCAATTTACTTCTCACCATGAGGTACTTCCATTTAAGTTCCCTCTTTGCTATCACACCAAGATATGCAGGTCAGAGATTATATGTTTGGTCTAAAATATGCACTTAGTTTGCATTAAAGGGATTACATGCTAGTAAGAAGTTTTAGACCAATATGCGGGATATATTTTACACCACTAGAATTCAAGGAGTCGAACTCAGAAAGAGATCAACAACTTCTGTATAATTAACCTTCTCCTTCTGATCAACACGGGAGACTATGACATAAACTGAATATAATATCTATACACTCTAACCTTTCCCTAACTTGGAACCAGTAAAAGGTGAATGAATTAATTTCATCGATAATATCCAAATAGATTTCTTAAATCTAGTTGATTCAATAGTAGAAATAGCTTAATTTAATTACCAATGATTCAACAATTTAAGTCAGTGTGTTTTTCTTTTTGAACGTTTTATTCTCTCAGTGAAAAGCAAATCGAGAGTATAGTAAAAACATTCATATAAATCGATGTCGAACAGTTGACCCATTATATGGGGTGCTTCACCGTGCCAAGTATCACTCCTACCCTTGGAGGAACCTAATATTATTTGCACTGTGAAAAATTTCTTTAAACAATTCCAAGGACCAATGACTTACATGACTCAATATCAGGGACGAAACCAATCGGTTCAACTCAATCAACTTGGCTATCCTCCTCATTCTTTAAAACGTCCAACCTAACCCCTTTCGCCTTCAACCCATCTCATCTACACATTAACTATTTATAAAACAAAACTGGTTTAAGCTTGTAAACTAGGGCCCCTTTTTATTCTACATCAAGAAGAATACATTTCTGACTTATCGAGAACTAGAAGTAACTAATGATTTATACAAGCTATTCATATCTCATCAAAAGACTATTCCTTATTAATTGTGTTTAGTATCAATTAGTTTTTTGGGTACATGATCCTTAGACATGAATTTTCTGCTTAAAAACCTTTCGTGGCTCAGTCTTTTCGGACAACTAATGACGTTTTTATAATAACTTTCATTTTACATATTGAAATAGAACAAGGAAAGATTTATTAAAAACTAGACTTCACTACCTTTCCAACGATATATTACATGACAAGTTTTATTTAACTAAACTGTTCCAAATATTCAGAAACTCATCAGCTGTGAATAAATTCTGTAGCACGACAGTTTCGACTAACATTCAATGTTTCAGTCATAATTTAAGGTACAGGTATCCAATAAGGATATAGTATGAACCGTTAAAAAGTAGACTCAATTGTCTTTCTAACGATATATAATATGATACTATTTAACCCTAACACACTGATGAACTTAGCCCAATTTTACAGGTTATTCTATTTAACAGATTTCTACACCTATAAAGAAGATTCACTATTTTACTCAAAATAATTATTTTGTCCAGAAATTTTACAGACAATATAGGGGAAATATAGATTGAAGACTCCCTTAGATGATACACGTTGATCAATACATATTCATGAAAATTTCTCTGAAATTTCCAAAATTAATAAATAAATTAGGATCAAGATAAGATTTTCCTCACATAGTCAAGAATAATCACTAAGAATGGGTCAAGCTCTAGGCATGGACGAATATAAATCTGAAATTAGAACAAATTCTGAGATTTATTCTAGATCTAAAAAAATTCTAAATTAAACATGAATGAAGATGGAAGATAACCCTCACCCATGGTTCCTTCTCCTCTTTGAAGTCACCCCGCTCCGCTTTGCTGTCAATGCCATGGCTGGCCATCACCAAAGAAAAGAGAGGGAAAAGAATTAGGAGGAGAAACCAAGAGAGACAAGTTAGAGTTTTGATCAACTTACCAAGGAAAAAAGGGGGTGTGAGAGTAGAGGAGCAACCCCAAAAAGGGTGTTGCCCCTCCTACCCCTAACCGTCGCCGCCGGCCACCCGGCGGCGCCGCCACCTGGCCGCGCGCTACCTGTGCGCGGCCGGCGAGCACGCCCCAGCCTCCTACTGGGTGCGCCACCACTTCCAGGGAAGGGAGAAGAGGGAAAGGGTTAGGGGGAAAAGATTTGAAAGAGAGAGATCTAGGGTTTTAGGGATTGGGGGAGATAAAAGCATTGTTTTAAATATCGGCTGAGATACCGGTATATCGGCCGAGATACCAGTATTTTATCCAAAACGATACGATAAGTGCAAAAATTTAACAGATATCATTTTGAACCGATATTGGCTGATATATCACCACGTGGCTGATATATCGGCCGATATTCGAGATGAAATATCCGATATATTAGCCCTTATAGTTACTTATTTGGATAATAATTATTATTTTTTACTTGAGAGATTGTTTTATTTTATTCTATGTTCATTATGGTATTTCAATGATATTTTTATATGATGTTTGGATAATAACTCATTTCTTTTAATAATATCTTATATGTATTTATTATTGATATATCAACCGGTATTTAGTACCATATCGCGATATATCTCCCGGTATTCGGTATCCAGTACATAATTTTGCCGACTGATATATCGCTGATATCTGATATTTAAAACACTGGATAAAAGTGAGACTTATTTCAACCCTTAAAAATGAAGAAGGATGAGAAATTTCTCTCCTCATTTTACACAAAAACCCCTCACAAATTTATTATTATTCTTATAATTTCTTTTCCATCTCTCTCATTAAGTCACATGTCCCTACTCATGCCACATGTCTCCATCATTCCCAAGAAAAATCCCAACCATCCATCTACCCACCTCATGCATACCTACCCCTCTCCACTAAATCCTTCTCAAAATAAAATTATGATATTTTTCTTGGTACTTAATTGTATTATCTTGTATTTACACAATATACCAACACATCCATGTAATGTATATATTTATACACACACATATACTCCATATCCATATATACATGCCAAAATATTCATACATCTTCAAATTTCCCACATAATCAAAATTAAAATAAATAAAATAAAAATAAAAATTCTATTTTACACAAAACACGTTCAATCATATCTCAAATAATTCTGTCTAATCACGTTAATCAAATATTAGGATATTAAATTAGGATTTTAAATGATCGAGGTGTTACATATCGAGTCATACCTGAGTTGACCCCCAGTCGATTTATTTCCTCCACATTGATCGCCTCGCGCCTCGTTCTCGGATCGACGGTGACCGTTTCGGAGACGACTCGGTCAAGTCAAGAGCGACTCGGCCGAGGCTTTGAACCCTGCTCTTCCTCTCTCCTTTGTCTCTCCCCCTTTCTCCTCTCCCCTCTGTCTCCCTCGCTCTCCCTCTCTGTCTTGATCTCTCTCTCAATCAATAGAGATCGGGACAGAGGGGGAGGGAGGGGGAGTGAGGGGGGAGGGAGGGAGGGTGAGAGAGGGAGGGCGACGGAGGAGAGAGATCGGGTGAGAGAAAGAGAAATATCAGAGGGAGGGAGGGAGGGGAGAGAGAGCCAGAGAGATCAGACTCTCTGTCTCTTATCTTTTCTTTTCCTTTTTGTTTTTAGTTTTTCTCATATTTACCCCTCAAATCTTCCATATTTATATATTTACCCCCCAAATCACCATATTTCTTAAATTTACCCTCAAATCATCATATTTTTCCAATTACCCCTCAAAACAAACTTGTTTTGGACATGTGATACATGAATATTGATGTCTACATTTTTTTAAGATTTATCGTGATTTTTTAGATTTTTTTGAGCTTTCTATATAACGTTTTGCACATGTCGCCCGAGACCGATCCAAGACGTCGCGACCGATCCGTCTCAGTGCCAGCCAAGTCGGCGGCCGAGACCGCGATTTTGAACCATGATAGTTGTAGACTCGTTAAGGCAAATCCAGACCCGTTAGCAGCAAAACAGACCTATTAATCATCGAATTTGGTTTTCGAGTCGTTTCTTAGCCATCCAGAATCAGAATCGAGCCATTTTCGAGGCGTTGGACTCATGAGAGACAGCTCCACGCATCATCCAGGTCATAAACACTGAGGTCGACGTGATCGTCAGTAGGTACGTTTTCTGAACACGATCATTTATTTGTAAGTCTTGATAATAATTCTCTGGCATTTTATCAATTTAACTATTGTCCACAAATAAAAATGTGTGTATCGGCTACCTGTAATTCATTAATCTAAATATTGATCGTAGAATATTGCTTGCATAACATAAGTAATATCGTTAATTTGTTCCTAGTTGGAATTGATTAGGACTGTGTGTGTTTCTTTGTTAATCCATCTGCTAGCGTTATTAGTTTTAATTTTTCCTATCCAATGATCGTATCTTATTGGTGAAGCGTGGTTTAGTAATTTTATCACTGATTTCTCCCATCACGGACATGTTTCACATCACTAAGTGAGACTATACAAAGCGGAGGATCTTATTGCATAAACTATCTATTTTCAATAAAAGAATAGTTTATTATCTAGCTTTTAAGAAAATAGTGCAGATTTGCTATTATTTCAGTCCTTCAAATGTGAACTGTCTAAACATTTTTTTTTTTTGCATCACAAGATTTTAGCAGGCAATAGTCCTCCAACTGATCTCCAACTGATCTAACACAACCTTCTCTCGAAAAGTTAAAATGGAGTATATAGAGCAATTTTCTCATAGATTCTTACTGTTGTTTCTTCTGTAGAAACGGACTTCTGAATAAGAAAATCTGCCAACAAAATATCATACCCAGGCTGCAAAACAGAAAACAAGATTAAATCAATAATTAAGCTTCAGAAATTCAAGTTCTATATAAATACAATACATGAGAAACCATCCATTAGTGAGTACGTTCTATGCGCATGCAGTTATTTTTTAGTCCTTTCTTTTTATGATGACAAATGATATGACAAAAGTGTACTGAAAAAAGTGCAATTACATTATCAAGGTAATAAAATTGAAACAAGCAACACGTGCAATAGAAGTCAATGGCATTGGCACAAATTACATATAATGTGACACCTAGTAATAATAAATGATTCTCATCCCATTATATGCCAATGTTTGATTTTGTAAAATACAAAGCTATACAAAAAAGAATTTCCACATTTATCAAGCATTTTGCCCTTGAAATTGCTAATATTCTTCATTTAAGAGATCCACAAAAGAACTGAGTCACAACTTACAAGCTATGGTGGTCGCTGAGATAGTGGTATTGAAAGAACAAGAGGAAACTTCTCCAGATATAATTTTAGAAATCCTTCAATTGTATTTTAGTGAGTGACAAACTGTGCTGGAAAGGTGTGTGCATATATCATTTTTTTTATATAGGTATGAACATATTTACATGTGAGAAGTAAAAGTGTGTACGTATGTATAACCCAGAGATTAACATTGGAAAAGGGTGCTTAAGTAAAATAAATTTCAATTTATTGGCATATTATGATGCAAAAATTAGATGAACAGTAAATAAACCATGCAAAAAATATTTTTTTTAGCCGCAAGTGATTAGATTCTAATGACACTTAAACTTCTGAAAGATCATTTTAGACTTTCAAGATGCATGGCATGGATATAATACTGATCAACATGGACAAAAGGTGATTACATATGAAGATTCAAAAAATTTCCAATATTAGAACACATAATTCAATTTTTACGATATTGAAAGAATCAATCTCTCTGCTAGGCTCTAAACAAACTAGGCTTAGGAAATGTCATATGAGATATTGAAAAAAGTTCCAGGGCATCAAGGAATTAAAAAACAAAAAAGATCTTCTAACAACAGCTTGCTCTAAGTAAAAAAGATTAGAGGACAAGCATGTGTTGTGTTTTTGCAGGTGATAAGTGCCTACACTGCTTCGAAATAAGTGCTTTCTTTGCAAAACGGACATCTGGCAATCAGTTTTAGAAAAGACTTCCTAGAACAAGCTAATAGGTAGCAACTTGGAGAAGCCAGATTTTCTGGCTTCTCTCCACTGATCTGGCTTCTCTCCACAGCAAAGAAGAAAAATTATCCATGTGGTCGAGAGAAAAAATCACACACAATGATTGTGAATCTTACCTGAACTTTCTCTTTCATACATCTCTTCTTATCCAAACTCTTTCCGAGAAATCTATTTGATACATTCAATTTTCTTGACAAACATAAACACTTAAAACATCTGAAGTACAAAGTGTGAGAACCATACAAATGCTCTTTCCTAAGGAGCGGATAAGTCTTTCTTCCGAAGTGTGTATCTCTAAGCAAAAGAAACACCAAATATACCATTTGGCTCTCTAACTAGTAGGAAATAATATACAGGTACGGATCTGGACACTAAGGTATGGAAACACAAGATTAAAAAGTTGAAATCAAGAAATTAAAACTTTGTATATACACTAGGGTCAGACAGACCTTCCAATTAAATAAAAAAGACCAGAAAATATTATTCTAACAAACATATGATGAACGTAATGATTACTACAACATTAAACATCCTCAAGTTGTTGCCATCCATAGGACCGACACCAATTTAAGCATTTTCTATGGTTACCCCCCCCCCCCCCCCCTCCTCAACCCGGAAAAAAAAAAACACCCCCACAAAAGGGAAGGGCAAAAAAAACAAAAACAGAAAGGGAAAAAACACATAAAGAAAAAGGAAAAAAACCTGAGCCCACCAAAGCAACAAAAGAAAAGATAGTTCAATACTAAAAAGTACTACTTAATCCTTAAAAGAAGGCCATCAGTGTTCTAAATATCCCCGATATAACCCCGATATTGCGCCGATATTGCGTTTACGGCACCTAGCCGCAATGATTTGGCACATCCAAACCGATATAGCGTTTTTCATTCAAAATCGCCGATAAATAGACATGGACCCGATATATCTGCCGCAATTTCGGCGATTTTGGACCCGATATAGCGTTTTACACCCAATTTCTAGGTTAGGTATTTAGGTAATTTGAGTGATGTGACAATGTGGCATTTTTGAAGATTCTACACTTGGATAGTGATTATGAATTCATAGGCTTAATGCAAGTTATCGAGTTAAGTATATCTTAAACATATAAGTATGATGTTTTATATAGATTTATATAATTTATGCATATATGTCTTATTGTGATGCGATTTAAGACAAGAAGATATGTATATTACAGTCCAATTTTGACATCCGATTTTTGAAAATATCTCCGATATATCCCCGATATATCCCCATCTACGATAAATTTTTCCGGCCGATGTAGCCGTTGTGGCCGCCATTTAGAACACTGAAGGCCATAGTGTTTGCAAAGGCGAAAGTGTGAAGTGAAGCGTTGGTGAGTGTAGAGGTCAGTTTCCGACCTCCTCGAGATCATGATACGTAACCAACCAGCCTCAAACAAGCGAGTGACACGTCGCCGCTTCCAGAACCTCTAATCAGGAGTCCTCATCCAATTCAAAATCCGAGCAGTACGGGTAGCTAGAAGAAAGAGATAAAATTGGTTACGGGTATCCCTATCTCTAAAATCAAATCTCTGTTTGAACTCGATAGTTACGACTCGGGAACAGATCGACCATATCTACAGCTGAACGCGGACTATCAGATAAAGATAAACGATGTTTGCCTCTAACCGCCTATGACTCTCTAACCTTATCCAACAGATACTAACTCTAACTGTATAAATAGCATGCCCCTTTCAACGTGAAGTGAGAGATCAATTCACCCAGAAACCTTAATGCGTGAGATTGGAGCAATAACCATTGTAATTTCCCCTGAATTATAATGAAATCCCCTCTCTGTGGTTTTTCTCTCTGGATTTCCCACGTAAATATCGGTGTTTGCTCTGGTTTGATTTCTCTAATTTCTTCATTAATTCCCCACATTTTGGTGTCTGGATAAATTCCCTAGAAATTACCCAATGCATTTGGTGCTTTCATTGAGATCTTTGAGTTCACACTCTTAAGTTCTCCTCATCCAATACCCTGACCTTTCCTCAAAACAACCTCACACTACTGATATAGCTCCACCAAGGAAGAACGTTTATCAGGTTACAGTCGTTGCCCCCACCGCTCCGAAAGAAAAGGGGAAAGCTATTGAAGCCTCCGAGCCCGCGGATCGTCAAACCAACCTATTTGACGTCCATATCCATGACGATGAAAACTCCCACTCTTCCTCTGCCATACTGCGGAGGGTGCTGCCTGCTAAACCTCGAGCCCTAGCACAAGCGAGCAACTCCACCAGATGCTCTCCAACCTGAAGAAGTAGATGGAGGCTCAACAAGCAGAGATGATTCGACTCTGCAGAGATGATTCGACTCCGCGAAACGGCTGCTCTTGAAAAAGACGCTACTCAAACAAGTCGATACACTGCGGAAGTCACAGTCTTCCCATATCGCTAAAGGAAGAGCTCGGACTCCCTCGTCACCACAACATGACCGGGAAGCCGCGCAATCCACCAGCATCTCAAAGCGCTATCGATCAGAGATCCGCGACGATGACGAGCGCTCTGAGGACTCAGGGCGTCCCTGAACCCCAATTTCCCTCACATAAAGGATATCGCGGATCTAGTATAGAAGCGGCTCTACCAAACGGCCAGCAGTTTTTGAAAAGAATGGAGCGCAGCGGACTAAGACCCTCCGACTCAGCACTATCGGAGAAAATCACCACTCCATTTTACGAGGAAATTTGTAATGCCCACCTTCGACCACTACTCGGGAACCTCCGACCCCCCTCCTGCATCTCCGCCAGTTTCAGGACAAGATGGCGGTCTATGCTCATTACGACCTCCTCCTCTTCGGGTGTTCCCTTCCAGCCTTAAGGGAGCCGCTTATCATTGATTTTACTCACTCTCAAAGAACTCCCTTCGAAGCTTTGAAGATGTAACTGACGACTTCTACAACCAGTTCGCTTCCTAGAGAGAGTTCTAGAAGAATAGTAACCATCTCCTCATGGTCAAAATGAAACCAGGGGAGAGCCTGAAAAACTACATCACCTACTTTCAGAGCCAGATGACGCTAGTGTACAATTGCAATGAAGACGTTGTCGTCACAGCGTTCATCAGTGGCTTGCAAGTCACCCATTCATTCTACAAGCATCTGGTGAAGAGCGATGTCACCAAGATGAGGGACATCCTTGTCCAAACACAAAAGACATGCAGATTGAATAGGCGACTCGGGTTGCCACCAGTCGCCCTCCCAAATAAGGACCCAAGGTCGAGAAGCTGAAATCACAGTCCCCCCCGAGGAAGAATCCGAGTAACAACTTCGCCAGTGTATACAAACCACCCAGGCATGCGCTCGAATCCAGCAAGGGAAGTGCAGCAGAGCCCGACTTCATTCCATTCAAGATACCTATCGACCATGTCTTCAACGCCATCAAAGACCAACCTTGGGTAGGCACCCGAGCAGACCGCTTTCACAGAACCCGGAGGCACCCGAATCCAGAAACTATTGTGCCTTCCACGATGGGAGGGGCCACCTCGTAGTGCACTATCGCACCCTCCGACGGCACCTTCAGGACCTGATCAATGAAGAATATCTTTGAGAGTTCATCCTCAACCCTGACAGCCCTCGGAGATTAGAGTGCAAAGGCAGCCCGAGACCCTAGACGAACACACAGGCAACTCTCATCCAATACAAGGAGGTAAATACCATCTTTAAAACCTCTTCGGTAGAAGGCACCACTGCGAAGGGAAAGACCATCTACATTAATGGAGCTTGGAGGAACAACTATCCGACAATATTGACACGCATGTCTTCACCACTGGGCAAGCCCATCTTTTTCTCAGAGGAAAACACCTACATCGTGCACTTCCCCCATAATGATGCTTTGGTCGTGACAGTACACATCGGTTGCTACAAAGTGTCAAAGATCTTGGCTGACAAGAGAGTAGTATCAACATCAGCATGGACACGTCCTAGATCGAATGGAGCACACTCCCGAGTTGGCCCGAAAGATGATCATCCTTCAGACCCAATCGCTTTACCAACCTCAATGAAGCTTGTCCGAGGGACAGTTATCCCTTTCTGAGGATCGATCAGCTGGTAAGGGCGATGGCAGGCCACGAGCTTCTTAGCTTCATGGATGCCTATTTTGGGTATAATCAGATCAAGATGCACCTACCAGATGAAGACAAGACAACCTTCACTACTGATCAGGGAATTTACTACTACAAGGTGATGCCCTTCGGACTTAAAAATGTTGGGGCCACGTTCCAACAAATGGTTAACAAAGTCTTCAATGACCTGATCGGGAGCACCATGAAAGTATATGTTGACGATATGTTGGTGAAAAGTGTACAGCGCACAGATCACCTCCAACATTTGGACGAAACCTTCGATCTTCTTATGCAATACAAGGTGAAGCTCAACCCTAAAAAGTGCACATTTGGGGCAGCTTCCGAAAAGTTTTGGGATCTCCGGTCACTCAACGGGACACGAGGCCGACCCCGATCAAATATCTGTAATTCTAAATATGAAGTCACCCACTTGTGTCAAGAAGGTCCAGATGTTGAACGGACATCTCGCAGCCCTCAACCGATTCATCAACTAATCCACGGACAAATGCATGCCCTTCTTCCAAGCCTTGAAGAAAAATGGGGCCGACTTCCGCTGGAGTGAAGAATGTGAGACAGCCTTCCAAGGATTATAGAGGTATCTGACTTCACTACCCCTGCTGTCAAAGCCTTCCTCAGAAGAAACACTATATCTTTACCTCGCCGTCTCGGAGTTAGCTGTGAGTGGAGCCTTGGTTCGTGAAGACGAAGGCGTCCAGAAGCCGGTGTATTACGTCAGCCACTCCATGAACGGACCACAAACCAGATATCAAAAGTTAGAAAAGCTAGTGCTTGCTCTCTTCACATCTCGAGGAAGCTTAAGCATTACTTTCAAACCTTCCCGATCACAGTCCTCACAGAGCATCCCCTGAGAAGCGTCGTGAAAAACTCAGAAGCAGCCGGGAGGATATCAAAATGGGCATCGGAGCTGAGGTCCTACGAACTCAGGTATGAGCCAAGGCCAACAATCAAAGGTTAGGTCTTGACTGACTTTATTGCTGATTTCACCCCAGGAGCCACAGAGCAAGCTGACCTACTGAAAGGATGAATCTTGAACATGGACGAAGCTTCAAATAGTAAGGGGCAGACATCGGAGAAGGATCTATCATCGAACAGTCCATTACCCTCGGCTTCCCGGTGTCCAACAACAAAGCCGAGTACGAGACAGCCCTAGCTGGACTCCAAATGGCTATCACACTCGGGGTCACAGGGCTCGAAGTTTAGTGCGACTCCTCCCTGGTGGTCAACCAAGTCAACGGGGAATACATCGCAAGAGATGCTCGGATGCAGAATACCTATAGCTCGTTCTCGGATTGAAGTCCAAAATCCCCCGATGCGACTTCAAATGGGTCCCCGATCAGAAAACAATCACGCCGACTCACTTGCCAACCTGGGAGTAGCCACGGAGTTCCAGTTTAGACAGAAAATCCCCGTCGAGCATATCGCCAACCCGAGCGTCCAGCAACCGATCGGCGAGGTCCTACGCCTCGATATACCTCACAGGGTGGAGGGACCCCATCATTGCTTATCTAAAACAGAGCGCTTCCCGACAACAGGGCGGAGGCACGAAAGCTTCAGCACTTGGCTACCATGTGGCCATTTCTCGGGGACATCCTATTCAAGAAATCCTGCTTCAGGCTCCACTCTGACCCGTGTCTGAGATGTCTCGAATCAGACAAAGCTCGAAAAGTGATGCAAGAAATTCACGATGGCGACTGTGGGAACCATTCGGGAGGTCGCTCCCTTACCCACAAGGTCATCAACCAAGGATATTACTGGCTCGAGATGTTCGATGACGTCAAAGATTATATAAAGAAGTGCCCGCAATGTCAAAGGTTCGCTCCAGCATCAGACATGCCGAGTACTGACTCCCCACCTTGCGCAGTCATTGACCCTTCATGCAATAGAGGCTGGGTGTAGTTGGACCACTCCCCCGAGCGCAGCCTCTGTGCGATTCCTACTGGTGGCCCACCGACTACTTCAAATGGGTTGAGACAGTGCCGCTCTCCGAAGTCACTGGGCAATAGATTATCAAGTTCCTCTGGCAGAACATAATGTGTCGCTTTGGGCTCCCCCACACCATCATCTCCGACAACGGAACGAACTTCGCTAGCAAGCAAATAGCCAGCTTTTGCGCCAAGTATGAGATCACCCATCGACTCTTCACGCCTTATTATCCTCAAGGGCAATGACCAGGCTGAGATCAGCAATCGCACCATCCTCGACAGCATGTGCAAAAGTCTGAACAAAACTAAACGCAAATGGGTGGAGATACTCCCCGGAGTACTCTGGGCCTACAGGACCAAGCGCGTCCCCACTAGCGAAACCCCATTCTCGTTAGCATATGAGACAGAGGCGATCATCCCAGTCGACATCAGCACGCGGACACTCCGAGTGGAAGGAGTGGATCAAGACCAGAACGACGCCCAACTCCGCCTGATGTTGGATCAGTCGGAGGAAAAGCAACAACAGGCGCAAATCCGCATCACAGCCTACCAACAGCAGATCCGGGCCGCACACCACAAGAAGGTGAAAGTTCAGAAATTCCAAGTCGAAGACTTGGTCTTGAAGCACATCATTCAGACACGCGGCAGAAGGATCAAGGGAAACTGAGACCCAACTGTGAGGGCCTCTACATCATCATCGCTCGAAAAGGCAAGGAGTCGTACACCTTCACTGATCATGACGAGAACCAACTCAGAAGCAATGGAACTCTTTTCACTTGAAGCGATATTATGTGTCAATCATGTAATATCTAATGAAAAGATCATTTTTTGCTATCTTAATCACGATTCACCAAAATTCTGATACCTGCCTCGAGTACCATGCACTCTCAATAGCCTATATCGGGCCTTACCTTGACGGCTACCCCTCGGGGAGTCTCCTGAAAGGTGGAGGCTCGCCCGCATTGACTGCTCGGAGTCATCCTATAATGGGACTTACCCTGATGGCCACCCGAGGAGTCAACAGCCTACACGGGTCTTCACCCTGATGGCTACCCCTCGGGGAGTCTCCTGAAAGATGGAGGCTCGCCCACATTGACTGCTCGGAGTCATCCTATAATGGGACTTACCCTGATGGCCACCCGAGCGAGTCAACAGCCTACACGGGTCTTCACCCTAACGGCTACCCCTCGGGGAGTCTCCTGAAAGATGGAGGCTCGCTCACATTGACTACTCGGAGTCATCCTATAATGGGACTTACCCTGATGGCCACCCGAGCGAGTCAACAGCCTACACGGCTTTTCACCCTAACGGCTACCCCTCGGGGAATCTCCTGAAAGATGGAGGCTCGTCGACATTGATTGCTCGGAGTCAGCCTATAATGGGACCCACCATGATGGCCACCCGAGCGAGTCAACAGCCTACACGGGTCCTATCCTAACAGCTACCACAACACAACCTCGAAGCTAGGGGTTCCCCCCACTCAGGTAGGATTCGCAGGTACCATTGTGGAACGAACCCAACTCGGGAACGACATGTCAAATCATTCCAAACACTTCGAAACAAAAACAACTCCCCGAGCAGACGCAACAAGTCAATCACAAGCACAAACAAGGCAAGATCCAAATACTTTCATTTAAATTCTCTGCTTTATTATAGAGTTTTTCGATTACATCCATCCATGCATAAGTATGGTTACATTTAACAAGAGTAATACAAGATTTGTTACATATATGTGTTCTACCCGAGAGAAAAAAACAGATGCGCTTTCGGTCGCATCTCCAACAGCGTCCAGGAGATGACTCCTAAACAAATAATCTGCCATCGCGTGGAGCGCAATGATACCGAGAACTCTCGGGAAGACACTGGCAAGGGAGATCACGTCTCAAACTGCAAACTGAAGCCTGCAAGGCAATGAAGATACCAACGCCAAGACCTCAACTCCAAAGGTGAACTCAGAGTGGAGGCAGGCAAAGTAGCGGCATCCAATAAGAGTGCAGACGGGCAGTCCCAAGGATCTGAACCGTATGCCTATGCTCCCTGCTCTATTATCGCTGCAAGGAAAAGGACGTCGAGCCCCAACCGCTGCCCTTCAACCAAGCAGAAGGTAGAACATTCCTTGTCCTTGCTGACAGCAGGACCTCGTCGCGAGAATCGAAGCCTCTTGACGGGCCCATTACGAAAACCGAAGCCCCTCGATAAACAAACTCTTGAACATCAGAAGCGAATAATCGTCTCCATCCTCTCCCTCTCCTTCCTCCAACGGACGAAAGAGACATCACTGCCCACAGAACAGAAATCTTAGAAGTAAGAAATTTTTAAGCAGCGCAGATCTCCCCTTAAAAGTTTCGCCCTATTTATAGAGGGGAAGGAAGCCCAAGCGTCAACCGTTCAAAATGTAAATCTCCAAGAATACGAAGAGCCACTCGATTAGAAGTTTACACATGTCGCGACGTTCGGATCCAAACTGTCGTGTTTGACACGCCGCACCATCCTCGAACGCCGCAACTCCTCGAAAAGTGACAGTTAATTGACTGACGCGACCGTGGATAGGCGCATTTAAATCTCTGCCAATCTGTAGAGCCACGCACACCACTAAAAGACAGACTAAGGCGATAGCAAGCGACCTGAGTCTAGACCCAGAGTTCCCCTCTCTATCTATCTGTTCCCATCTCTATCTCTCAGAGTTCCCGGGAACCCATAGCTCCCGAGGGAATGTTCCCAACCTCTTTCCAAAGAAAGGGAGACAGAGGGGACATCTGTAGTGGTCAGTTTCTGACCTCGAGATCATGACACATGTCCAACCAGCCTCAAAAAGCGAGTGACACGTCACTGCTTCCAGAACCTCTGAACAAGAGTCTTCATGCAATTCAAACTCCGAGCAGTACGGGTAGCTAAAATAAAGAGATAAAGTTGGTTACGAGTATCCCTATCACTAAAGCCAAATCTCCGTTTGAACTTGCCAGTTACGGCTCAGGAATGGATCGACCATATCTACAGCTGGACGCAAGCTACCAGATAAAGATAAACACTCATTCAACCAATTCAAATCAAGATGTTTGGCTCTAACCGCCTCTGAGATAATGGATTAATGTTTAAACAGAGCTAGACTCTGCTACCTTATCCAACAGATACTACTTGTATAAATGTCATGCCCTTTCCAATGTGAAGGGGAGATCAATTCAACCCAGAAACTCTAGTGTGTGAGATTGGAGCGATAACTATTATAATTTTCCCTAAATTATAGTAAAATCCCCTCTCTCCGTGGTTTTTCTCTTTTTGGATTTTCCACGTAAATCTCGGTGTTTGCTCTAGTTTGATTTCTCTAATTTCTTCATTAATTCCCCACATTTTGGTGCATGGATAAGTTCCTAGGAATTACCCCCTACAGTGAGGCGTAGGCCTCATGAAGTTTTTATATTTTTATTTTCTAAAAGTTATAAATATTATATGGAATGATACAATATTCTACAAATGGATAAAATCAGATCAAAATATTAGTCAAGAATGAATTAGGCTAAGTATACAATCATAAACAACTATGATTTAAGTTGGACAGAAAAGAGCCAAATACCATGTGTCCTGTTATAGCCATATGATCTTACTATCACATAACTCGAGAGTTCACGATAAAAACACAATCAGAAAAATGCAAATTACAAAAGAGATGAAAGAAAGTGATTATTTAAAAGAAATGCAATACTTTGTTCTCAAAGAAAGAATTCAATTACAAATGAAAATGATAAAAAAAACAGAAAACACCCACAAATTCAAAATCAATGCAGTATAAGTTGAACATAAAGAAAACTAGAAATTAAAATATGTATCAAAAAACACAAAGTAGATGATGATCACTTGCGACGATAAAAGAAAACATAGTTACTTGCAACACAAAATGTTGTCGATGTGAAAGTGGTAAATGATGATATTGTCTCCAATGGGTAGAGAAAAAGAGAAGAATAGGTGTGAGGTCAGCTCTTTTTCATCTTTAATTTAAGTTAAAATCCAATTTTTTTCCCTTTGTTACACTTTTTCCTTTTAAAGCGTGTGCTTCAGCAGTGAAGCATTTTATGAAGTATGATGTGCACGCTTCAGATATGCTTCAAGTAATGAGTTGTATGCCTCTTGAGACAAATGACTTTTCTGTTGCACCTCGAGGCAAGCCTCAAAAAAGCCTTTTCAAACATTGGGCCATACAGAATGGAAAATTCCTAGAGACATATAATACATCTAGGATACTCCCCCCCACCCCCACCCCCCCCTCCCCGCCGCACCCCCCAAAAAAAAAAAAATCAGAGAAAAATCAAATATAATAGTGAGTTGTGTAATATTTGTGTCATGCTATTCCAATAGTGCCACCCATTGGTGACTCACCTGCCTTTAAAACAGCTAAAATGCCTTTATTACTTAACAAAAAAAAGCTAAATTCCTTTAATGTATTAGCAGAGTACGTGCCTAATTGTTCCTAAATTTGAGCTCGAGTTTCTCAAATTCCTTAAACAACCAAATGCCGAGCTGAATACATGCCTAATTGCTCCCTAAATTTTAGCTTAAGTATCTCAACTTTCTTAAACAGCTAAACCTAAATTATTTTCTAACTAATTCCCCACAAACTTAATCAAATTTGGTGTATGTCTAAATTAAGTATTGAATCTTTCACTTAATCAGGTATAGTCTTTCCCCAAAAACAGTGTTTCCTTTTATATTAGTTTATTCCAAATGCAGTGCTGAAAGACTTTGTCAATCAAGAATGCAACTACTATAAGAAAATTCAATGTTTTCTCATTTTGTACTATGTCAAAAGAACTTTACATTTGTAGGTATTATCAATAGCTTTATTATGCATTTTTGTAAAAGAAAAAGAAAAACCCGATATTTTTTGTGCCCCCCACATTGAAAATACTAGCGCCGCCCCTGCATGGAAGGTACATGTCATATTCTTTTTTACATATCTTATAACATATTCGAAATGACATGGGGATGTTCCAGAGACTGAGAAGCTAAAATCTAATGCACGAATGATCGGGATTCAGATTTCAATTTTTTTCATAGATGCATTCATATTATTGTTCCACTTTCTTACGAAGAGAGGATAAAGCATAATGATTCTTCAGGATTCATGTAACTATTGATCTGTGCAATTTAGAAATTTACTTTATAATATATGAGCCATTTTACTAACACTCACTCATTTTCACACACATAAATGTATGTGAATAATGCATTCTATCCTGAATTTTAAGGATTTGTTGTATCCATGTACTGATTTTTTTGGGTTTGAGGCTTCTGCATACAGGTACTCTGTTGCATGCATATCCCAGATCTGTATAATTGCAATATAGCTGGCGATCTACAGTACGTCTCTCTCACTTGGGATATCATCAATACGAAAGTCTAGATCTTGTCAAATTGCATGTCAACAATTCAAGAACATAAAATGCTGTGAAAGTTTGATCAATCATGAAAAACAAGGGAAATATTACCAACCTTTGCATCAAAGGAAACAATCAGACGGTCTAGCTTCAGTTGGGGTAAAAACCTAATTAAAAAATGGTCAAGCAGAGTAAGTAGCTAAAAACAAGAAAACGTCACAGAATCAATTATATATCAATGTTGAATCAGTCTAAAAGAAAAGAAAAACTCTGCAGGAACATTCTGAATCGAAGGGTCATCAATAATATTATAGAGAAATTAAGTAGATACACTGGATAAGCCAAATTACATCTATAATCTGGTGTGATGTTATTAAAAAATCATAAATCAATGTTCTCGGAAATTAGATGGTCAAATCATAATTTTATAACAGCTTCATGTAAAAGGTTCTATAAAGTTTGCAAATGATTATATTGAAACACATTATAATGCTCCCAACATTTACCACCACCTCCTGCTTCGTGCCCTTTTTCACTCTTAAATTGTTTTTCTAATTATAAAACAATTTCTAACACAATTACAGTAAGAAGTTGGCAAAGTTCTGTTACAAGAAGTTTGCTTTTCAACTACCATGGGACTTTGATATAAAAGAACACAAATATAAATGGAGATAATTTTGCGAGAAATCTAAATACATTCCCCACTAGGATAGTGTTGTGAACTCAATGCAGAGGGATTGGCACCTAAACTATTCAAGACAAGAAATAGACTAGTCATGTTCTGTATTGTTTTCAGCATTTATCTTACGAGGAAGGCTAAATCTACACATTTCAAGGATGAATAATTACTAAAATTTGAAAGATCAAGGTTAGAATCCCACAATAAAACAAAGTATGCAGATGTGTCTTTAGATTGAAAGGCTTAGTAAAGTAAATAAATAATGGAAAAGTTGATCAGAAGATGCAATAGTTAAGAGGAACAAAGGTGCAACTAGAAAAGGTCAAGAGTTATCTTGGCCTAGGATTACATGCAAGGAAGTAACTTTGAGAATCACAGGAGGTTTGAACTGATTATAAGATTTAATTTCTGTAGAAAACAGTAGAAGAAAAGATGGGATGATTCCAAGTATGGTCTGTATTATTAGAAAGAATGAAAAAGGAGAGAAAGATGAGCACCAAAGTACCATATGCGATGAGGTGAATAAGATTAGGCCATAGTAATTGTTAGAGAATAGCTAGATAGCTGAGGTGTTTTATGTAAAAAGTCTCTTTATAATAATATATAATAGGTGAGTGGGATCTAGTAAGCTCAACTAACCTTTTACCCAAATACAACTTTCTCGTGGTATCATATCCATGATTAACTTAGAATAACCCTAGATTAACCCTAACCCTAATAGTCCCCTCTTCTTCCTCGATTCATCCCCAAAATCACCTCCTGCAACCCATCACGACCTCGTCTTCCCATCACGATCTCAACCGCGACAACGACATCAAATCTCGACAACGACCACGCCTTCGATGTGCCATCCCGACCACGAGTTCGAATTCCAACCCCAACTCCATTGTCGACCTCGACTCCTGCAGATGATGCCAACTTCGATTCCGACCCCTGCTGCCAACCTCGACAACGACCATGCCTTACCATCTCGACCATGATCTCACTTCCAACCTCGACCACGACTTTGACGTCATCTTCCGACCATCACCATGACATCGTCTTCCCCTCTCGACCACGATCTCACTTCCGACCTCGATCACAGCTTCGACTTCATCTTCCGATCTCGACCACGACCTTGTCTTCACATCTCGACCCCGACTTCGACTTTGTAATTCCTTTTCTTCGACTTCGGCTCCTTTTCTTTCTTCCCTGAACTTGTAAATAAGTTTAAAAAAAAATAATAACAGAACAGTCAAAAACAGAAAAGAGACTTAAAAAAAAAAAGAAGAAGGTTACTAGTGACTAATAGTGGCTTTCTTGGGTGTATATGCTGTTTGATTTATGGGGATGTTTGGTGTGTTTGGTGCAAAGTTGCTTGTGTAAGTAATTAGATCCAGTGGGAGGATCTGTCATTTGGATCCCAGTGGAAGATCATTTAGTGGGTGCATATTCTTTTGTATTTGGGTGCATCTTCTTTTTGTATTTGGGTGTGTAAGAAGGAACCGTTTGTGGTAATTTATCATGGAAGATAAATCAAAAACCGGTGTAAAACCTGTAGTTCAGGAGTTTGTCTCTGAGAAAATCACAGATAGGAAATTGTCTATGAATGGTAAGAATTACTTACAATGACAAAAGATTGTTGAGATACATGTGAAAGGGCGAGGTAAGAAGCGCACTTGACTGAAGGTCCTCCAGAGCTGATGATAGATGAGTGAGAGCGAGATAATACACAGTTGTTCTCTCAAATTTTGAACAACTTAGAGGTGAAGACACAGGATGGATGCACACATCTACTGTGAAAGAGACGTGGGAGTGTTTAGAGGAGTTGTACTCAGGATCGAACCTAAATAGGGCATATGATGTGGTTCAAGAGCTGCTGCGAGGCAAAAAGGGGAGTAAGTCCCTTTCATAACATTATGCCAACTTCAAGACAGCGCTTAAGGAGCTGAGGACAATGTTTTCTTTATCTACAAATGTGAAGAAGGTGCAGACTCGTGGGAGCAGCTGTCACGCCCCGCTTCCCAAAAAACAGAATACGGGTACGTGACAATGGCCAGCTGGTACCCACAAAGAGTGAAGTCTCTTTGTGAATATCTTACGTTGTATTAAAGGAGCCAAATTCTCGCACACATGTATAAAAGACAACCATATGTTTCATTTTCACATATAAGACATACATCTTTGCACTAACTTTTGTCTGGATACATGACTGAGAAAATAACAGACAAAAATACAAAAGATACAATTTGACACCGAGTTGTCATAACAAGACAAAATGCCAAAATACACAAAAACAAGGAACTTCAGACTCACGCCTAGTAATCTCCCTGGGTTCCTTCGTATAGTGGCTCGCGGGTTTCTTCAAACTCTGGTGCTGAAAAAATCAAGGTCCATCAGAACAGGACCAGCAAGTGCACACACGAAAAGAGAGAACCATAAAATGGAAATGTGAAAATAAAGAGGCAATATAAGTAGTGCATTGGAATGAAAGAATAATATATCTGACAGTAATACAAACTGACAGATATAACACTAGCGAGAATAACAGAACAATAGATCATGTGTAATAAGGTCGTGCATGCGTGTTATGACTTGAATATAATGGACATGAAGCGCCTTGGACGAGTAATGTCGTATAACATAATCACAAGATCACAAGAATACAGGATCACAAGTTAAAATAACATGGTAGGTCTAGGAATGTCTTGTAATCAAGACCACTCATATCACAGTAATAATCCTAAGTCTGACAGGTTTTATTACCCTAACTAATGCAACCATCATGTGCCCCATCCCACAGGATATCTGCATATTAAAAATGATACGTTTGTGGATCTTGAGCAGCATGGAGGAAAACAGGTTGGTGTACTCAGGTATACAAGTAAAAAGTGCGTGCATGAGTTACAAGATCACGGGAACACGTGTGGCATCCAAACCCACAAGGGGTCGCCTTTCCAAGCACACCTCCTTGATCCCCTACTACTAGTCTCCCCCAGTAATCCCCATCTTGGTGGATTTCATTAGACAAATATAATGCAGTGTATTGGGGTGTAAACATAATCACAAAATAGTAATTATGAGATCTGTCTAAGAAGTGAATACAAACATAGAGTGACATCAGCTTACTTGTAAATGTTGATTAAAATTAATGCTAGAAAATTTATACTTATTCTTCAATGATCATTTTCGTTTATGTAACAAACATCTTATTTAAAATGCATGCATGTCTTACAATACACATGATTAAGGATATAGAAAATTGAGACCTGAAAGGAAGTTATAAATCAACAGGAGAACAAAAAGGAGAGTATGTGTACACTTGCCTTATGTCGTTGGAATCTGATTTTCCTTAATGGCAGCTGGCAGTGAGTAAGATTCGTGACCTTAGCCAAGAAGTCGTCTTCTCCTTCCCGTACACCTCCTAGTGCTCTGTCTCTCAGAATCTCTCTGTTGACAGAATTTTTACAGATCTGTTTACAGTAAGGTGGAGAGGGCTTCAATTTATAGGCAAGAGAGAGTCTTCCATAGAGAGAGGGCAGGAGACATAACCGGAGACTGGTCGTAGTGGGCGATGAACGTGGCCTCGATTCGCGCTTGCATCGCGTGCACAATGCAGCAAGCACAGAGAGAGGATGGAAGGGGAATTAGGTAGATATAATCTTTCTCGTGTCCTTTATGTAAAAAATCACACTATTTAATTATATTCTGAATTAAAATAGGACTTTTATGCAATACTGGAGAAATTCAAGGTCCTAAATGTAAAATTTTAACAATATAAAATTATAAAAAAATAATATCACCGCTAACGTGGCATGCCACATCAGCGATGTGCGGCCCACTGCACCCGCGCACAACAGGCACGAGCCCGCGTGGCGGCAGCCCCACGTGGGCCTGTCGCCGCCGCGTGGCAGCGCACCATTGGACGAATTATTTTTTTTCCTTTTTCCTTGCCTTTTTAATTCGGTTAAATTCCTATTTAATTCAGAAAAAATCCTAAAAACTCTTAAAAATAGACAATATTATTTTAAGCATAACTGAGAAATCGGATTCGCAAAATTCATCCCTGATTGTAAATTAAAAATTCTGGAGTCATTTAGCGACATCGATTGGTCACAGATTTTGCGATTTTTCTATTAATCCAAGAAAATTTCAGAAAAATCTGAAATATTGGAAAATAATATTAGAGTTAAAGTAGACTCAGTCTAGGCCACCAAGATGGCCAATACAGGTATTTATACCATACCGACCACCAGTGGAAATACATGTGACTGGAACCGAGGGTTACAGTCCAACCCACCTAATAAAAAGAATTTCGTCCTCGAAATTCAAAAGTAAACAAGTGGTAGAGTATTCTAAGCTCTAAGATGAAGATTAATAGATAGCTGGAGGTGAGATAAGATACCTGAGAAAAGATGAGGATACTTAGCCCTGATCTCATCTCCCTGTTCCCAGATGGAATCCCCAGGAGAGCTTAGATCCCAAGATACCAGCACCAGGGGAATGGCCTTGTTCTTCAGAACCTTCTCCTTCTTGTTGATGATGCGGATTGGCTGAGCCTCATAGGATAAGTCGTGATTCAACCTCAGGTCTGAATAGTGCAGGACATGCTGGTCGTCCCTGACGTACTTTCTTAACTGAGAGACGTGGAATATGTCATGAACTCCATCTAATGCTGGTGGCAAGGCTACCTGTATGCTACTTCTCCAACCCGCTCTATGATGTCAAAAAGTCCAATGTATCTGGGACTCAGCTTCCCACTGCAGCCGAACCTGATGACCACTCGAGTCGGTGAGATCTTAAGGAATACATGGTCTCCTACAGCAAACTTTAAGGGTCTTCTCTTGGCATCGGCCCACTTCTTCTGATGATCTTGAGTTGCTTTCATATGTTTCTGATCTTGACCACCTTCTCTACTGTCTGCATAACAAATCTGGACCAAGCAGCTTCCTTTCGCCAATGTCATCCCAGCATACAGGAGATCTGCACTTTCTCCCATAGAATGCCTCATATGGAGCCATCAAAATGCTGGCCTAATAGCTGTTGTTGTAGGCAAACTCCACTAAATGTAGACGGTCATCCCAAGTCCCTTAAAGTCCAGTATACAGGCTCTGAGCATATCCTCTAGGATCTGGATAGTCCTTTCCGATTGGCCATCACTGAGGATAGAATGTCGTGTTGAACTTTAACTTGCTACCTAAGCTCCTCTGAAGACTCCCCTAGAAATAGGGCACAAATCTGGTGTCGTTTCTGATACAATACTAACAGGGACTCCATGCAGTTTGACTATTTCCTGCATATACTTTTCTGTCAGTGCTTCTGTGAACTGTCCGACTCTGAAGGGTATAAAGTGAGTACTCTTAGTAAGTCGGTCCATGATCATCCATATAGCATTGTTCCCCCTTGGACTTCTAGGCAGGCCCACAACAAAGTCCATGGTGATATTCTCCCACTTCCATTCGGGAATAGGGAGTGGTTGTAGCAGCATGGCTGTCCTCTAGTGTTCCGCCTTGACTTACTGGCATACAAGGCAACGGGCTACGAATCGAGCTCTCTCTTCATCTCATGCCACCAAAAGTGTTGCTTGAGGTCTCTGTACATTTTAGTACCCCTAGGGTGCACTGAATAAGGGGAATTGGTGGGCTTCAGAAAGCAACTCCCTTCGAGCTTCTTCATATGGTACACAGAGTCTGCTCCCAAATCGAAGCGAACCATCCGCATGGATGACTATATCCTGTCTTAGTCCTGCTTCCACTTCTCTGATCTTCTACAACTTAAGGTCTTCCCTCTGAACCTCTTGAGCTTCTTGATCAGAGATGGTTAGGTCACCAAAGTTATGAGTCTTCCAATATCTCCAGGTAGAATGATCTCCAAGTCCAGCCTAAGAATCTCTTCCTGTAGTTCCTTCTGCTGAGTCATCATCATGAAAGAGGGCTTCCTACTAAGAGCATTAGGAATTACATTTACCTTCCAGAGGTGGTATTGCAGATCCAGATCATAGTCTGCCATGAGCTCTATCCATCTCCTCTGGCGCATGTTGAGCTCCTTTTAGGTGAAAATATACCTGAGACTCTTATGATCTCTGAATTTCCCATATGCTCTCCGAGAAGATAGTGTCTCCACACCTTAAGGGCGAAGTAGTTCCAGATCATGGGTTAGGTAATTCCTCTCATGGGGCTTCAGTTGTCTTGAGGCGAATGATATCACTCTGCCTCGCTGCATCAATACACAGCCTAGGCCACGCCCAGAAGCATCATTATGTATCACTAGCCCTCCCGATCCATCTGGAATTGATAGAACTGGTGTTGATCCTTCAGTTCCTCGAATTCCAACAGACATGCCTCAGTCCACTGATACTTCACCCCTATTCTAGTGAGCTTGATTAAAGGCTCAGCGATCCTGGATAAGTTTTGGACAAACCAACGATAGTAGCCAGCCAGTCCAAGGAAACTTCTCACTTCTGTGACAGACTTAGGGATTGGTCAATCTCTGACAGCTTCTACTTTAGCTGGATCACTGAGATGCCTTCCCCAGAATGATATGCCCGAGAAATGAGATATTGTCTAGCCAAAATGAGCACTTACTAAGCTTTGCATACAACTTCTCGTCTTAAAGTTTGCAGGACAATTCTCAGGCAGTGTTCTAAAAATCGGTTTCATTATTCGTGCGGTCCAACACTGAATAATGATTAATCGGATTAATCGGAGATTAATCGGGGATTAATTGTTTTTGAAAATTTTAATATATTTAATTATATTTATACACAACTATATGAATATATACAGTTAATTGTTTAAAATACCTAAATATTATACAAGACAATATCTAGATGTAAAGTTATAAACCATGATATGATGAATAAGACAATATGAATAAATAGTAAAAAAAAGAAGAAGTAAAAGAACTTATCTCTTCACATTGGTAATCCAAGATATCAAATTTTGCAACATAAATATAAATCAAAGAACTTACTTGCAAAATAAGATAAATAAAAAAATTAGTTAATTTATCAATCAAAATAATGAACTTTAAAGAATGATGGAGAAAGATTGCTAAATAAGTTAATTTGAAAAATAATCAAAAAAAAATAAAACATAAGTATCACTTTATACAAAATATACAATAATAAAATATCATAATTCATCTACTATTTAATAAATAACAATTCATCTACTATTTAATAAAAGATCATTATCAAATTATCAACATTACAACATAAACTACTTAGCGATCCAACACACACAAAGTGAAGTTTTCAAATAAAAAATATATGAAATACCTAAATGATTAATCGGGAATTAATCAGATTAATCGAGCATTAATCGGGGATTAATCGGGGATTAATCGTTTTGGACCCCATTAATCGCCCGAGCGCATAATCAAAGCGATTAATGTAATATTAAGCGGGCTGTCACCGAATAGGATTAATCGGCCGATTAATCCGATTTTTAAAACAGTGTTCTCAGGTGCTCTTCGTGCTCCTCTTTGGTTTTGGAATAGATCAGGATATCATCAATGAAGACCACGACAAACTGATCTAGTATGGAGCAAAGAAGCGGTTCATCAAGTTCATGAATACCGCATGAGCATTGGTGACTCCGAACGGCATAACAAGGAACTCGAAGTGTCCATAGCGCTCCGAAAAGCAGTCTTAGTCACATCCTCAGCTTTCACCCGCACTTGATAATCAGAACGGAGATCCAGCTTAGAGAATATTGTAGCCCCCCAGTTGATCGAAGAGATCGTCAATCTGGGGTAAGGGATACTTGTTCTTAATTGTGACTCGGTTCAGCTCCCGGTAATCAATGCATAGTCGCTGGCTACAATCCTTCTTGACTAAAAGGACCAGAGCTCCCCTGGGTAAGCACTTAATCAGATTAACCCCTTATCGAGTAAATGAATTCTTCAAAGTCAAACTCTGACTCTGTTATAAACAGTTTATCAATGGCAACTATGAATGGGCTCGGTGTCGGCAGTAGAGGAGGAAGGTGCTGACGACTAGGCAAACAACGAGACTAGGAATTGGCAGTAAGGAGAAAGGAGCTCTGGATTTGTTACAGATGGTTCCCTAACTTTGGCGACTTTGACTGGGTTTGGACATATGACAACATCATGTCTATAACTTTGGCATTGTTACACTGGATTACAAGACGAAGTGTGGAGAAGTCTTTTTTAGTGTTTTGACCTTTAGCGTTACTTGTAACGCTTTTGTCTTTAGTGTCCATCTTATATGCCGGTGTTTGTGTATTACCCTGCTGTGAGTATTGATATGACGTGGACTTGAATGTTGAGACTCGGTGATTCTGACTCCTAAATGTATAACCTAAATTGGGAGCATCAAAGTGTTGAACCAAAGTGTCAGCTATCTCAGTAATTCCACGAGTGAAATGATACTTTTAATTCAGATGAGCCTTCATATCATGCCAAGTTCCAATAGGGAATTCTCCTCTTAACTCACGGAGAGTCTCAAGGGCAGACCAATATCGACTTGCTTGGCTAGTCAACTTCATGGCAGCAAAGCTAACTTTCTCAGCTTCAGACAATAGGTATCGTTTAAAGTACCTATCCATGCTTTGTAGCCAATCCAAAAAATTTTGCGGATCAGAACGATCAAAATAATCCAGACGACCATCAAAGGTTGGTATGTCCAATTGGATACTCTTCAAGTATTGGTTAACATGATATTGTTCATCATGCCTTTGGTATTATTGGAACAAACCATGTTGTCCTTCACGTTCATGGAGGTGCTCGTGATAGTTCTCAGTCTTATGCAAAGACTCTAAGGAATGCTTTGAATTGGAAAACATGTTATCTATGTGCTTCATTGTAGCATCCCATTTTGGTAGGAGATTGGGATCCATTGATTCTTTTTTTGATGCCAAAGAAAGAAAAAAATTTCTAGACAAATGCCTAATGAAAAGATTTTTTTAACCTAGTGCACGGTGTCAAACCTGACTCTGATACCAAACTGATGTAAAACGGTGGGTGCGTGTCATGTAGGGAATTAATGATATGATCAAACTCGCTAGGTTTCACCAAATAAAAAGATCTTCGATAGGAAAACTCAAAACTAGCAGTGTTGCAAATGGATTTAAACAAAATTAAACATCTCTAATTTTAACGAAAATAAAAACAATAATCATGCATGATTGCGACAGCTCTCTTCACAATATTAAGACAAGCAATTCACAAGTTGACAGATTCACACATCTCACCATATAGTGGGCAGCAGACAATAATATTTCGGAGATAAATCAATTGATATAACAAACTAATAACTCAATTTGCTAAAATAAGACTCACTGATGTGATCTGTTGTTGTATGTTGCTGATGTTTTCTATTGTTGTTGAACGTTGCTTGCACATGAGAGAGACTAATACTAATTAGAATGTTAAAATCTTTAAGGGAGATGCTTGCACACGAGCAGATGGCACAGATTTTTGGGACTCGTGGTCACGTGCAGAACAGAGGGAATGTCGCTGCCAAGTGCTGGTGTTGGATGGCGCTGGATGGCCGAGGGACTTGAAAGTGACGATAATGAGAAGGATCAACCAGTAGAAAGAAGATCAACAAAGAGAAGGGTGGGCATTGTTAGCATTGACGAGGGGAAGGAGAGAGTAGAGTAAGGAAGGAGATCATCCAGAGAAGAGAAGGCAAAGATTTTCATTTTGAGTCATCATTCATTAGAGAGAGGAGAAAGAGAGGAGATGAAGACAAGAGAGAGTTCAAACAAGAGGCATTTTTTCATTAAACATTCATCCCTTCAATACAAGGTACAATTGCCTCATATAGGCTACAACTTCTTAACTACCTACACCACAAGTTATAACTACCCTCTACCACCACTACAAGTTATAACTACCCACTACCATCACTACACACAATTGAAATACATGTAAATACAAAAGAAAATACAAGTAAATACTATATCAAATATACTGAAATACAAATAAAAATGGAACTAAGATGTCCCCATCATACATACATTATAAATTGTCGGATAAGTTATAGGAGTGTCTGGAGAACTATCCCTCCAGCATTTGTTTATCCAGGTATCAGAACTGTACCGGATACAGGTAAGTCTCCTTGATTGAAGTATCCATGCGACAAAACATAAAAGAGTAAGAAACAAAGTGTTGCTTCTCATTCTAATGCTGAGGTAGTATCAATTTATGGTGAATTATCAGAGTTGTGGGTTCAGATTCTTCTTACAAAATCGCATTGTGATAACAAATTAGCAATCAGCATTGGTAGTGATCCATTTTATCATGAAGAAAGCAGAGAGATTGACTGAAAGTGAACTAATGATTGCCTGAGTTTACCAATTATTACCACTGCTCTCCAGCTAGCAGAGGTTTGCTCAAAACTTCGATTTCAATCCATATTTCCAAGTCAGGATGATTGATATCCATGCTTCAGTTCAGGGGGAGTTGTTAGAAAACACTGTACTCAAGCCATGCTAAGGATAAAGACATTGTGTATAACTTGGAAACCGAACACTATTCGGAGGATAGCATCTAGGTAACTACAAGACTGACAACTTCAAATAATGTAAAAGATGCGAGCTAAATTTACTGTTTGTGGACCAACTGAATTGCATCGTTTCCTAAAATATTAAACATGCCAAAACCACTGGTTGATCCAAAAAGAAGAGCTGATATGTTATTGCAAAGATTCATCAGTAAAAGACTTATTTCAGTGTCTAAATTCTAAAATATCATTGGTGAATGATGGATTAGAAATTGGGTGGAATGCAGCCTTGCCAAATGTCTAATCAAGATTGCCCATTACTGAGGCAACATTGTAAGTGAATCATTAAAGAAGATCAAAATGATGGCCCAGGTGATATTATCCAGTTACGTACACTGATAGACTACTCTTTGTAAGACCAAAGGGATAAAGACTCAAATAAATTCAAGGACATGTTCGAAGAAATTCTGACCATCGGTTGGAATGGTTTGCCGATTCTGAGCAGCAAGGATAACTGGACTGATAAGATAGCAACTACGACCCAAGGAGTGATAAGTACTTGGACAGGAATTTGTAAACCACTTATTAGGAAATTTAAATTTTGGCCTACTTCTATACCTGATATATCGTATAACCTTTTGAGTGTTTTAATGGAACATGGTGTAACATTCATATCGCCTGCTGGCAGAAATAGAACTTCAAAAAAAATAGAATTATTCTGATTCAACCATCTCTTTCTCAACTCATCTACTTTCATCATTGATTATATATTTACGATACCAAGAAATTACATGACATAAAATAAATATCACGTTTTATCTCTTTTTAAAAATTCAAGACAAGAATAGTAACTGATCCAAAGTAAAACATTCTTTTGGCAATAAACCAAAATCATAACAATGTCACTCAGCTAATAAACCTTCCATGGGACTTCTCAAGCATGGAGAGACATGGAGGGATCTATAACTATTTCTCCACAATGTGTACAAGTATTCTCTTCTAAAATCGTTATATTTTTATCATGTTCTCTTCATTATAGAAAAGCCGTGTACCTTAAGTTTGCATTTGCATAAATAAAGCAATCTAGCTATTGGAGAGGAAGCATTCACATAGAAACAAAAATAACTGCGAACGAGAATAAGAAAATATAGGAGTAAATATGTAGAAACCTTGAATGACAAAACATTCACCAATACTTGACATGCTCAAGAAACATGATTATGACTCATTATCATGAGTCTATAAATACAATCTTAAAAATATCGTGAAACAACAATGAAGGAAAAATATAAGTTTTACCTGGAAACAATCTTAGAAATAGTATTCACTGCATTGCTCACTTCAGTGGTGATGCTCATATTCATACAAAATCTGCCAAGTAGCTATTTATCAAAAGTTCCGTAATTAGAAAGGTGAATACTCAAATGCCAGGATAGAAAATAAATCACGAGTGTAATAAGATTGACTACTGAGTACTGAGATAAATCAAGAACCTCATTTGCCAATTGAAGAAGTTCATCAGCATCTGCATCATGAAACCATCCATTTCTACAAGCATTCTACAAAGAGAACAGTAGCAGAATGGCATAAAAATCTAATATGAAACAGATGCATGAGAATAATCGACAAAAGGTAAGAACAAATAAAAAAGATGCATTAGAGGGATTGACAAAAAGGAAGAACCAATAGAAGATTGATGATAAGCAATCAAAAAGAATCATCCAACACAAAGAAGATGTCTAAGAAAAAGAGAAGATAAAACATTCACTCAATAATTATGTACTTGGTTATATAGTGAACATGGAACAAAAAGTAATTGGTTTACAACACATAGTAGTCCAAACAGACTCTAAACTTCTTGTTGATGCTATCAGTGATCTTATCGACATTCCTTGGCAATAATATTAATTAATTCAGAATATTAAACATCGCCTGAGGACTTGTGTATCTAAAGTAATGCATATATATATATATATATATATATATATATATATATATATATATATATATATATATATATAGAGAGAGAGAGAGAGAGAGAGAGTAATCCTATAGCTGACTCAGCTTCCGGGGCTGTTGAGAAAGAATATGACATCACCCATCTCTTTTGCAATTCCAAAGCATATTGAGAAACTTGCATTCCTAGACTTATCTTCGCTTGTGAGACTCAGAGTTCAAAGGTTAGTTTATTTGAAGAATTTTATACTGTTTAGAGTGGTAAACCTTTTCGCTTGGATTTTTATTGTACCTTGGAGCAGAATTTCCTCAGGGTGTTTGTGTCATGTGGTAAGGTTTATGTCTCCAGTCTCCCTCATGTAATGTACTTACTGCATTAATCTAATAAATAACAAAGGGCCAGCTGGGATTATAAAGAATATTCCAGCCACAAAAGAAAAAAGAAAAGAAAAGGACTAGAACATAAAAAAGAGTTAAAAAATAATAACATGTATGACACAAAAATTCCACAGATCACAGATCTGGTTAAAAAATAAAGTAGACACTAATTGAACAGAAAACAACTTAGCTGCTACAAATAATTAAACCAAAATAACTATATTGCAGAAAATGTGGAAATTATCATTTGGTAAATTATTTCAGTTTAACCAATTGTTCTACAGTCTTACAATAAGTTCAGGGAAGCTATTTTAACTATATTGCTATTATGATTCTGTGAACAAAGAGGTTTTCTCTAAATGTCAATATTTTAAAGAGATTGTTAAAGGCGCTCTTAATTTAAAGGTTCAGATTTGAGGACTGACACCATTGGGGAGTAAGTATATCTCATGATTCTTCTCTTTTTTGTTGAAGAAATGACGTGAAGAGACATAATCTGCGCAGAGGACACCACAATAAAATAGCATTGCATAGAGCAAGCTTCAACATCTTGTGCAGACTTGCACTAGTCGACAGTTGCAAGAACTTACCACAAGCCTTTTAGTCAAAGATATAGCTTACAAGAGTCAGGTGATTAATTAAGGGCCTTTTGATCGTCCCAATTTTTCCCTAACAGTTCATTTTAACCTAGTGTCAAGCACTTCAAAGTTTTTCACTCATCTTGTTGTGTTCATGTTCTAGCCTCTCAAAGATGCAAGTGTTGCAAAGACAAGAAACTGTTTTTCCTTTTGTTGGTCCTCAAAGTATGGATATGGATGATGCTGATCGTAGTGACAAGGTTGAACATGCACCAGAACTGACCATTAGCTTGTTGATGTCATCTAGTGCTCCAATGGCATCCAAGTCTTCTTTCTTATTCTTCTTCCAATTACGTAGAGTAGCAAAATTTCTTGTGCCGATCATCATAGATAGCAAGGCAAAAGAAGTATAAGGTGGAAAGTGCACAACCACTTCGGAGATGTACAAGAAAAGTTGTCAAGACCACTGTTTTAAATCTCGGCCGATATACCGTTATATCGGCCGAGATACCGGTATTTTATCTAAAATGATACGGTAAGTGCAAAAATTTATCGGATATCATTTTTAACCGATATGGGCTGATATAGCACCACATAGCCGATATCCGAGATGAATATATCTGATATATAGCCATGTGACGCATTTGAAAAGCTTTTACAAACGCATTTGAGGAGCTTTTACAAAAGGTAAGTATCTCCTGTGGGTTTATGACCCCAAACATTCTTTAAGTAGTTTTATATGATTTATGTAGACAATCACATATATATTCTTCATCCGGTATGACGTCCGAAATGACGTGCGGTATTTAGTACCATATCGCGATATATCACCCGGTATCCGGTATATAATTTTGCCGACCGATATATCACTGATATCCGATATTTAAAACACTTCAAGACCCCTTAGTATAGAGATGGAAATTCCATAAGCATAATTGTATTATCTCACCAGTAGGCTAGATGATAATGAACCTTATTTTTCTCAATTAAAGCCAAAGGTATCCGACAAAGGAAAGATGTCATGCATGGATGAGAAGATGAGAGCTCTTGTGAACAAACTAAAATTTTATTCCAAAGTCTGTAGATGTGGTTTCATGCAAGTGGGGATACAAGTTGAAAAGGGAAATGTGTGTTTGTGTCAGAGAAACTGCTTTGAAAAATACAAAATAAACATAATCAACAGAATGGACCTATTACATGAATAAAATATAACACTTACCCAAAACAAGATATTGACAGAAAGACTACGCTTGAAAAGACAACTTGACGTCTAAGCATAATTTGTGTTTTTACCGTGCCCACATCTGCACTTATGACAAGACACTTACCTTGACAGATAGCATCAGCAATGTAAAAGCTGATTGAACAGAAGCGTCTTTTCCATGTTGATGCACCTTAAATCACACAAAATGTAAAGAGAATCAGCATATATAGAAACAATTGCAATATAAAACTACGATCAAACACAAAATTGATTAGAAAAATGAGTAAAAGGAAAAATAATCTCAAGTCAAAGATTATCCTTAAACTAATAAGATAGACTCATTAGGGATATAACACGAATATAGTTTTACTACATACTTGTGTTACACAGCATAAAGAACTCAATGCACAGGAAAGAACAACGATATTTTTCTTTTCCTTTCTGTGTTTTTTCTCTTTGGGACAAATGAATAAATAAAATAAGGCTGATAACTCCCTCTCACCCCTATAGAGGAGAATCCTCTAAACATGGTGGTAGCATGCCTTGAACTTGTGACCTCCTCCATCACAAGCAAGCACTATACCAACAATCCCAGTTCACCTCAAACACAAAACTTGTCACATTAATAGCATCCTTCTTACCCAATATCCACAATATGTAAATATCTTTCAATACTTGTTTCACATATCACAAGGGCAGAACATAAAGGGATAAGCTATTACACACAATGAAACTCCTGCAAAGGTTCTTGGTTAATATGTAAGCATCTCATTAAAGATAACAAACAACAATGTTGCAGAAATAGTGATAAAGCAGAATTCAATGTCTGAACATGACCAAAAGGGGTGAAATTTAAGCCAGCAGCAATTTAACATTAAAGGATGCGAAAATGACTCATATTGCGAACTACAAGATCGCTACGGGATAAGAAACTGGCAGTTGCTGCTTCAAAGTTCATCTTCTAATGGGGCAAAACAAGGAAGAATATTACAAACTTTTGTTGAATTTGTGTTTTTAAATCCCTTTTATTAGGAAAAAATCAAGTTTCAAAATGAGTTCCTTTGTGCTCTTGTTCAATTTGTTCTTTATGTGGTACTCTTTCACTTTAGTCCCCACATTGGAAGGGAGAGAGGATGGGGACCGGTTTATATTGGTTTCTCTACAGCACAAACTTGAACAGATTTTTCAGATTTTGGCCCAAACACCTCCAACCCAGCCACACACACACGTGGTGTGCGCTCTGCGGCTGCTAGGGCCTGATAATTTTGACTCTTTTTCCTTTTTATTTTTTGTTTTTGACCTTCTAATTAGCATGTAAACCACTTTTGAGTTTGTAAGGGGAAAAGAATGTTCTGTTAGGATTATGACGTGAATACGTCATGAAGGTAAATCAATTAATGTCAGATTTGGCAGTTTACTTTTTTGGATCTGTTTTGAGTCCGAGTTGGATTCAAGTTTTCTTTATTCTGATTGAAGGTGTTTTGAGTCCGCGTTGGATTCAAGTTTCCTTTATTCTGATTGAAGGAGTTTGTTTACGACTAAGAGAGTTCTATGGTCTAAAATAACCCCTTAGGGGTGGCCTTTAATGTATTCTAAGAGAATCTTATGAATTTGTAATTCCTAAGGGTGTAATTCATCTAGATGAGAAATTTGTGAGAGAAGCTTAGCCACAAAGGTTCGCTGTTCTTAGCGGCCATCAAAGGCTTGTAACTTCTCAACGTGGGGTGTAAGTAATTCTATTGTACTCCCCCAAAGTTTTAAAAAAGTTTATCCCCCCTTCTCCTGTGGACGTACACACGATCTGTTTGATCGGTGGAACAACGTTATATTGTGTGTTGGCTTTCTATCTACTTTGGAATATCTTCTCTTTCTCCTCTTCAAGTTCCTTAGTAGATCTTGTGGTTCGTATCCGCTGCGCCACCCCGGTCGATCCGGTCGTCGGGGCGTCCTCTCCTGAAATCACAACAATTGGTATCAGAACATACAGATTGTTTCCCAACAATTGGTACCAGAGCAAGGTAACTTGAAGATGTCTGCGATCAAGTTCGATATTCAGAAGTTCGATTGCATCATCAATTTCAGAGGTGGCAGATTAGGATGAACGCCATCCTTACCCAGAGCGGGTTGAAGAAAGTATTATTCGGGATGGAGAAAAAGCCTCAAGATATAAAGGAAGAAACTTGGCAGGAGTTGGATGAGAAAGCCTTAACAGCTATTCAGCTTTGCATGGCGGACGAAGTGTTGGATGAGTTTTCTACAGAGAAAACAGCGTCCTCGTTGTGGGAGCAACTTCAGGATCACTATCTGAAGAAGTCGTTGGCGAATCGGTTGATTCTGAAGCAGCGTCTCTTATCAAGTCTCACATTGCAGAATTTTCCTCTATTATCTATGATTTAGATAAGATAGAGGTTAAGATAGAAGATGAGGATCAAGCACTTATATTACTGTGTTCTTTACCTTCTTCATATAAGAGCTTTAGGGAAGCTATCATCTATGGAGGCAAGTCAACAATCAAGGTCAATGTGATCAAGGAGCATCTACTCAATAAGGACAGAATTGACGCCCAGTTGACGGTGAGTCTCATCATGATAATTCTGGACAAATTCACTATTCAAGGGAGAAGTGTAATAATGAAAGTTCCACGGGTAACTCAAAATATAAGAATTTGACGTGCAACTTTGTCACAAAAAGGGACACATTAAATCTAAGTGTTGGCTTCAAAAGAAGAAACAACCAGATGCTAATGTCACTAACCGGTTGAAGAAGATGAAGAACAGTGCGACGTTCTATCTGTTACAGACAGACCAGTTGGTAACAAAGATAGATGGGTCATAGATTCTGAATGCTCGTAGCATATCAGTTGATTCAGTTCCAATAGGAAGATGTTCTCTTCATACACTTCGGTTCAAGGGGGAGAAGTCTTCATGGGGAATTCTGCTACAAGCAAGGTGATTGGTGAAGGAACAATCCAGTTTTGGTCTCATGATGGATGCATCACTACTCTTCAAGGCGTTCGTCATGTTCCCGAATGAAGGTACAATCTCATCTCTTTTGGAGCCCTACATAGAGAAGGGTTCTGTTTCAGTTCGAAAGGTGATCTTATGAAAGTTTCTAAAGAGACTCGTGTGATGTTTCAAGCCGAACGTGTCGGCAATGCATATATGTTGCGAAATTCGGAGGTTACAGTTGGTGAATTGCAGTTATCCTCGGCTTCAAAAGTGGTGGTTGTGTAACAATCGGAGACTATGATAGATTCGAGCTCGGATGTTCAATTGTACCCCAAAGAGAGATTGGAACTAGGCGCGCAACAAGGTAATCCAGATCGTTCCTCCTATGGTAAAGCAAATTCTCATAAATCTTGTGTAGATCAAGGAGATCATTGGATAATAAAGTTCAGGTTGGGCCAGAACTTATTCGACCTAATCAAAATGTGAACCCCATGAGGGGTTTATGAAGAAGTGAGTGGAGATGAAGTCAAGTTTGTTCAATTGTGCGTGGATGCGAGCACATAGAACATGGTGGATATTCTCGGATTTGGACGTATTCAAGTCAAGGGGGAGATTGTTAGGATTATGACGTGAATACGTCATGAAGGTAGTCAATTAATGTCAGATTTGGCAGTTTTCTTTTCTAGATCTGTTTTGAGTCCGAGTTGGATTCAAGTTTTCTTTATTCTGATTGAAGGTGTTTTGAGTCCGAGTTGGATTCAAGTTTCCTTTATTCTGATTGAAGGAGTTTGTTTACGACTAGGAAAGTTCTATGGTCTATAAATAACCCCTTAGGGGTGGCCTTCAATGTATTCCAAGAGAATCCTATGAATTTGTAATTTCTATGGGTGTAATTCATCTAGGTGAAATATTCGTGAGAGAAGCTTAGCCACAAGGGTTCGCTGTTCTTGGGGGCCATTAAAGGCTTGTAACTTCTCAGCGTGAGGTGTAAGTAATTCTTATTGTACTCTCTAAAAGTTTTAATAAAGTTCTCCCCCTTCTCCTGTAGACGTACAGGCTATCCGCTACGCCGCCCCGGTCGATCCGGTCGTGGGGGCGTCCTCTCCTGAAATCACACAATTGTTATCAGAGCATACAGATTGTTTCCCAACATGTTCAACAGTTCACATCACATTAACTAACACAAAAATGAATCACAATTATAATCACAGTTAAGAGAGGGAATAATGAGAAGGAACTGCCATAATGTTATTCTTTTTGTTACTGGCTTTTTCTCATTGGGGGTAATTCATCCTATACATAGAGGGTCTCCATGACTCTAACATAGAGTTCTCTCAATCTATCTCTGCTCTCATACTCTCTTTCATATTCTCAATGTCATCATAATCATATTCATAATTTATTTTCTACATGTAGGGAAATAGAAACCCTAGAAAGGAGTTGATTAATTTTCTTAAGAGAAGGTACAATGTGTGTGTATATATATATATATGAAGACAAGATGGGTATATGAGTAACAACCCAATAACCCAATACTAATAATCCAACTTAACACTTCCCCTCAAGCTGAAGCATAGAAATCTAACATGCTTAACTTGTTACAAAGATTAGAAAACACCTGAAGTGAGACAGTTTTGGTAAGGAGATCAGCCAACTGCTTTGAAGATGGTGTGAACCGGAACGTAACCATCTTCTTTGTCAAAAAAATCTCTGACAAAATAACAGTCTATCTCAATGTGTTTTGTCCTTTCATGGAATACAGGATTCTGGACAATGTAGATAGCAGACTAATTATCACAATGCATAGTCATGGGCCCAGGCTATCTAAAACCAAACTCCGTTAGTAGATTTTTTAACCACACCATCTCATGTCATATGAGTCATAACTCTATACTCAGCTTCTGCACTTGAGCGAGACACATCATCTTTCTTTTTGCTCCTTCAAGTCACCAGATTTCCTCCAACAAAGGTGCAATACCCAGTAGTAGACTTCATGTTTCCTCGCTCACCAGCATATCCTGAATCCGAATATCCAGAAATGCGTACTGCCCATATTTTCTGTACACTAATCCTTTTTCTTGGCAACTCTTGATGCAAATCAGAACCCTTATCGCAGCTAACCAATGAGCCTTTCTGGGCTGATGCATGAATCTACTCAGTACCCTTACAGCAAAAGTTATATCTGGCCTAGTAACCGTAAGATATACCAACTTCCCAATCAATCTTCTATATCTTCTTGGATCAAGTGCATGATTGTCATTAAATCATAAATCCACATTGGCTTCTATTGGAGTGGTAGTAGGCTTGTATCCCAAAAAGTCTGCTTCCTCAAGAAGATCCAGAGCATACTTTCGCTGAGAAAGAAGTATACTGTGTTTTTGATGTGCAACTTCAATCCCAGAAAGTATTTTGAACGTTGGACGTCCCATGTCCATGGTCACAAAATGACACTTAAGATACTTCTTAGCCTCTACCAATCAGCAAAATATCATCAACATAAACAGCCAGAACTACGATGCCAGATTTTGTGTGCCGAACGAAAATAGAGTGATCTGAATGACACCGGTAAAATCCAATACCCGAGATGGCAAGGTTGAACCTCTCAAACCACGCCCTTGAACTCTGCTTGAGTCCATATATGGCCTTCTTGAGACGACAGACTTTTGTCCCCCCGAGCAACATAGCCTGGGGTTGCTCCATATAAACTTCCTCCTGAAGATTCCCATATAAGAGTGTTCTTAACATCCAGTTGGAACAATGGTCATGACAGGTTAACAGCAATGGAGAACAGAATCATAATAGAATTCATCCTGGTAACTAGCGAAAATATCACAAAATAGTCGATGCCACATGCTGAGTACAACCTTTGACCACGAGCCCGACCTTGTATCTATCCACAGATCCATCTGGGCGGTACTTTAAAGTAAAGGCCGAGCGATAGCCAACAACAACAGTAACTGTTGGTGCCAGAACCAACGCCCAAGTCTCAAGAAGGGTTTTCATCTCCTCATCCATAGCCTGCTTCTAAGCAGGTACCAATAAAGCCTCTGTATAAGACCTGAGTACAGACTCAAAGAAAAAGATAGGGCAAAATGAAGAAAAGTAGGGTTAAGGTGATCATAAGAAATGAAATTCGAAATAAGATGACCAGTGCAAGACCGTTTACTTTTTCAAAGGGCAATGGGAATATCAAGATCAGAGGGAGATGATGACAGTGGAGGACTATCTACTGGAGAGGGGTTAGTCGGAACTGGTTCGGAGACAGGAACCTTTGGGCGATGAATGTAAAAGTATCTGAAATCTCGAACTGGCTTGGTTGCAAGGGATCTTGAGTTTCTATTGGCGGTACTGGCGAAAAAACAGTAGAAGCAGGTGTAGGCAACGGCATAGTCGGTGATGGAGGAATAGTCTCGGATATAATGATAGAATCCTGTGGAGAGAAATATGAAACAGACTCAAAGAACGTAACATCAGCAGACACTAAATACTTCCTGGTGGAGGAATTATAGCACTGATATCCTTTTGTATTCTAGAATACCCAACAAAGACACATTTTATAGATCTAGGAGATAACTTATCTAGCCCAAGAGACAAGTCCTGAATAAAACAAGTGCAGCCGAAAACACAGAGTCTCAAGGAGAAGGTGTTTTGTTAGGAAAGAGACAAGAAAAAAGAGATTTTTTATCGAGAACAGAAAAGGGCATCCTATTAATCAGATGACAAGCACTTAACACAGCATCAGATCATAAATATTTCGAGACTCATATGAATCATTATGATTCTAGCGACATCCAGAATGTGTCTATGTTTGCGTTCAGCAACTCCATTTTGAGATGTATAAGAACAAGAGGTCTGATGAATAATCCCATTTGGAACAAAAAATAGATACATCTTTTTAATATATTCCAAGGCATTGTCAGTACGAAGCACACGAATTGAAGTAGAAAATTGATTTTTTATTTCATTAAAGAAAAATTCAATAACACTGGAGATTTCTGACCTCTTTTAGGGGATACAACCACGTCATGCGAGAGAAGTCATCAACAAAGAGAAAAAATATTTAAAACTCTTAATAAAGGATATACGACTAGGACCCCAAACATCAGAATGGACCAACTCAAATGCAGAACTACTACGATTATTGACTCGACTCTGAACGATAGCACGATGATGCTTACCTAACTCACAAGATTCACAACCTAAAGAAGAAATAGATTACTCAACAAGAATATCAGACCGAAGCTTTTGCACTAAAGGATGACCCAAGCGCCAGTGTCAAAGTAAAACTGGATCAGGCTGACCTGTAACCAAGCCAGCAGGGGTCACTCGATCGTCCAAATAATATATGCCTCCTCGCTCATGCCCCGAACCTATCCTTTTCCCAGTCGACAGGTCCTGAAACACACGATGAGAATAGAAAAAGGTTATTTTGCAGTTATTATGTTTAGTAAACTAGCTAATAGACAAGAGACAAACAGAAAATCGTGAAACATATAGGGCATCAGTAAGGATCAAGGATGGAGTAGCTTGAACTACCACATTCCCTAATACAGAAGAATGGGTACCATCAGCAATTTTAACAGAGAGGTGGACACGTGACAAATTTAATGAAACAATCTCTTATTTAATACCTGTCATATGGGATGAGGCTCGTAAGTCTAACATCCAGGGCTTTTGAGGAGAAACTGAAGCAGATGCATGAGTCACTAAAAGATCGTTCTGAGAGAACTCTAACTGTCGGAGTCTATCATACTCCTCTTGCAATAGTACAACCGTGGAAGAGCCAGTAATAGCAGATGAAGAACTCTAAAGATTACCACACGGGGCAGGAGAACCAAAATCAGATAGTTATGCCCACTCAGGTCGACCATATTTCTTTCAGCACTTTTCAGAGATGTGATTGCTACGTCCATAATGCCTACATTGTCGGGAGCCTTTCTCAGAGGCACTCTGTCTGCCTCTATAAGATCCACGTCCACCTCCAACGAATCCACTTCCTTGTACTCCAAAATCGTGGCCACGGCCACGACCTCTGCCACGACCAGAAATCAAAGCAGACTGCTCAAATAAATATCGAATCCAGTAAGGACCCGCAAAACTCTCGAGAAGGTGGTAGTCAATGTGGGAATATTATCTCCTCCCAGTATCTGACCCCGCACCTGGGATCGTAGTGTAGGATTCAAACCAGATAGAATTTTGATATTGCTAGATCCTGACGATACCCCCTCAGTGTTGCCACATCAGTAACAGCAGGCTAATGCATCTCTAACTCATCAATAAGTCTCTTGAGTTCGCCATAGAACTCAGGCACAAATATGTCTCCCTGTTTGAGCTCAAACAGGCGCTCATAGATCTCAAATACCCTCGAGGGGTTCTTTTCATTACCATACATCACCTTTAGTGTATCTTACATCTCCTTAGCAGCAGTCAAGAACATCACATTACCGCTAATCTTCTCCTCTAGACTGTTGAGAGGTCATGTCATCAAAGAATAATCTTAAGTAAGCCAAGTCACATAAGTAGGATCTGTAATAGCAAGTGGATCTTGCAGGAGGTAAGCCAATTTGTTTTGAGCACCAATGAATATACAAAACGCCTGCGCCCATAACAAGTAGTTGGATCCATTCAACTTCACCGTAGTCCCCAACATTGTCTTGGGAACATAGGTCTCAACCATCGGAGAAGAGACATAGTGGAGGAGGAACTTGTAGTCGTAACCAGTAGATAGATCACCAGAAATCAGACAATACTGGCTGAAAACAGTCAGTAAGTAAAAGAAACAAGCAACTTAGTTATCAGATAGAGGCGTAGACAGCCAGAATTGCATCAAGAAAATAATTTCCCAGCCTGAAATAGCCAGATCAGGTGAAAAAAAATCTGATTTTTAAGCAGTAAACGGATCAGATCTCACCAGAGAAGTCCTGTAGAGCATCCAAATAGTCAGATCAGATGTAAAAAATCTGATTTTTGAGTAGTTATAGCCCTACTTGAGATCTCTGGATAAGACAGGAGGGGGCGGCTTCAACTTTGAGATGGTGGAGGAGGTGGCGGCACACTGGAGAGGAGGCGGCTCCTTCTGGAAACACCTGGAGGACGTGGTGGCTTCTTCTGGATGAATAAGAGGAGGTGGCGGGGGTGTTAGGGGTGGCAGAGGTGTTAGGGGGTGGCGGCACTATGTAGAGAGGTGGGAGGTTGTTGTTTATAGAGAATGAGAATTTTGAGAAGAAAGTGGTGAATTTTAGGGTTAGCGTTTTCTTGCTATGATACCATGTAGAGAAATAGAAACCCTAAAAAGGAATTGATTAATTTTCATAAAAGAAGATACAAGGTATATATATAGCAGATAAGGTGGGTATATGGGTAACAACCTAATAACCCAATACTAATAACCCAACTTAACACTATACCAACTGAGTAACCCAAAGTGTTGTTTGGTATTGAAGCTCACCTCCTCGTGAGCCATTGTGTTACTCCAAGGGCCACTTTACCCTTAAATCTTGGGAGCATGCCCTTGCGTGAAAATCAATTTTTGTAACACAGAGCACCCCCAACCTAGCCCCGCGCACCACAAGCCAGCATTTCTAAATTGTTGGCAATAAATTTTGAAAAATAATTTTATCTAATAAAAAATATTTTTTTATTTTCTTGACAAGAAATAATTTAGTAATAAATGCAGACAAGCTATGTGTGGCTGACCAATATGCCCACGAAAGCATATGATGCCTTCGTGTAGGCAGCCAAGATATTTGCTCCCTAACAGTAATAGGGAGGAACTCCTGACTAGAAGGCAATGGGTAATGCATAAAGGTTGTGTCTCAAGCTCAAAGAATGACATAGTTGTACCCAAGATAATAGGATGAAGAATATAAATACATTGATATATGATGCGATAAAAATGAGCTTTTCTTTTTGCAAGGTATGTTACTTCTAATCCTTCTATCTATAAGGGATTAAATCTCAGGTGATTTGTGCAGCACAGACAAGAGAATAACATTTGAAAATGTTATTTTACTAATTTCCCTAATATCAGTGATTAATCTCGCCAAAAATAGAGATCCATTAAGGATTGACATGTTTCTCTCTATAAATTTAAAACTAAAATCAGAATAAAACTAAGATTAAATGAAAATTGTTAGGAATATGAGTTTTGTAAGAAGTATGAGTTGTATAAGGAATAGTAAAAGAAGAGTAGGATTAGAATTATATATATCTATATAATACAATTGAGTTGAGAGAGATCTGTTCAACCTTTTCTCCTAAATCTCTTTTCATGCTATCAGAGCTCTAAGGCTCAAATCCAAAGCCATAATTCTTCTTCTTGCTTCCACTTCTTTCTTTTTCTTCTCCACTGAAAACCCAAAGCCATAAACCTAACTCCGTCACCCACGCCTTCTTTATCTCGATAACAACATAACCCGAACCAACTCGAAGCCATCTTGAACCTAACTTGAACTCATCTCGCCTGTCTCCTTTGTCTTCGACTCGAAATCCAACCCAAAGCCATCTCAAACCCAACCCCGACACATCTCGCCTTCATCTCCTTCGTCTTTGACCCGAAATCCAACGTGAAGCCATCTCGAACAGAACAAGACCCCACTCGCCTTCGTCTCCTTCGCTTCGACTCGAAACCTAACCCGAAACCATCTCGAACCCATCCCGAACCCATCTCACCTTCGTATCCTGCTTCTTCGACTTGAAACCCAATCTGAATCCATCTCAAATCCAACCCAAGCCCATCTCCTCATCTCCCTCAATGACTCGAAAGCTAACCCAACCTCTTCACCTCACGCCTTCGACCCGACCCGAATCCCAAACCCATCACTTCATCCGCTACTTTCTCCTCACCACGCTCGAGTTCGCTCTCGAATAGATCACCTTCCGACTCACCTTGACCACAACCTCAACCATGTTCTCACCTCCAACCCGCTCTTCGATCTCGCCCTCTCCTAGTCTTTGACTTCTTCACTTTTTCTATATTCTGTTAAGTCCAACAGAGTTATAAAAAAAGAGGCCAGCAGTCACACAGAAGTTTAAAAAAAGGAAAAAGAAAGAAATTTTCCCCCTATTTATGGGTGTTTGGTAAGGAGTAGTCTTTGGATGTGTGTTTGGTATGTTTAGTATGTTTGACTGTTAGTTTTTGGGTATATGTAATTTCATCCCAGGGGAGGATCGTTGGTGTTTGTGCTTTTTGTTTGGTGATTAGATCTCGAGTGAGGAATTCTTGGTTATGGGTTGTGGTTGTGGGTTGTAAGTAGCACTTTCTTTGTATTTGGGTGTAACATGAGATTTAGTTAGCCATGGCGGAGGATTTGAAGTCTGATTTGAAACATGTAGTTCAAGAGTTTGTATCAGGAAAAATCACAAACAGAAAACAATCGGTTGATGAAGAGAATTATCTGCAGTGGAGAAAGATCGTGGAGGTCCATGTGAGAGGACGAAAAAAGAGGCGATACTTGACAGAGCCTCCTCCAGAGCTGATGACCAATGAGTGGGAGAGAAGATGCACAGCTTTTCCCTCAGATTTTGAATAGTTTGAAGCAGAAAATACAGGATGTGGTAATGCACACGTCGACTGTGAAGGAGATGTGGGAGTGCCTAGAAGATTTATAGTCCAGATCAAATAACCTCAATAGGTCGTATGATGTGGTACAAGAGCTGCTACGAAATAAAAAATGTGATAAGCCCCTTTCACAGTATTATGTAGACTTCGAGACGACGTTTGAATAGTTGAGGGTATTGTTTCCGATATTGACAGACCTGAGGAAGATGCAACTTCAATGGAAATAGCTCGGTGTTCTTATGTTCTTGAGGGGTTACCATTTGATTTCACGTCGACACGAACACGGTGATTGAGAGTTCAACTGTGAACTCATTGTCTGAGACATATCAGTTGCTTTATAATATCTTTACAGATGCATTACAGAACCGGACGATAGGAGAGTCTCGAGAACGATCAGCCTTAGTCGTACAACAGTGATAATTTGAACAGTTTGGTAGTTTTGGAGGCAAAGGTGGTCGTGGTGGAGCACATGGTACCAGAGGAGGTGGTCGCAGCAACGATCGCATAGGTGGTAAGTTTGGTGGTCGAGATGCTTCTGAACAAGTTGGTAAAACCGACATGGTTTGTCATTATTACAAAAAGAAAGGTCACACGAAGTTTACTTGTTGGAGATTGACGGGCAAGCCTACTCAGCCTACCCGAGCAGCGCATGTGGCATCAGTTTAGGAAGATTTATCTTCATGTAGGAGTGTGACTATGTCCGATGAAGAATTTGAGTGGTGCCAGATGTTCCAACAGTTTTACATTGCTCAAATGATGCCATCTTCTGTTGTCACTCTAGCTCAGGCACGTAACTCCATTCCCTTTTTATGTCTACCGCTCCTAGTACCTGGGTTATTGATCTAGGAGCATCTGACTATATGACTGGGAATAAATATATCTTATCCACTTTGAATTCAGTCCCTGCTTCCTGTAACATTAGCAGATGGTTTTACATCTTACATTAAAGGTGTGGGTGTCGCTTATGCTATACCATCTTTATCACTCTCTTCTGTTATATACCTAAATTCCCGTTTAATTTGTTATCTGTTAGCCGACTCACTAAATCTTTGAACTGTTCAGATAACTTTCTTTCCTATTTGTTGTGTATTTCAGGAACTTGGAACACAGAAGATGATTGTCACAGTTCGTGAATCTGAAGGTCCTTATCATCTTGAGAGGCTCTGAAATAGTAGCTTGCTACAGTTCTCTTCCTACTTGGATATTCATTTTCGGTTCTATTTTGAGTCATGTGTCTTCATTAGATTGTGAGTCATGTTAATCGGGTAAACATCACTATATGTTTTAATCTTTACGAGCCAAGTAAAGAGTTGATAGGATTTTTGATTTAGTTCAATTCGATGTTTGGGGACCATATCTTGTTAGTTCAAAACTTAGTTTTAGGTATTTTATCACTTTTGTGAATAATTATTCTGTGTAACTTGGTTATATTTAATGAAAATCGTTCAAAAATGTTTTCTTTGTTTCAAACTTTTTATGCTGAAATCAAAAATCAATTTGGTGCGTCTATTCATGTTTTACGAACAGATGATGCAAAAGAATTCTTTAGTTCATCGTTTGTGGAGTTCATGTAAAACTAGTATTGTTCATCAATCATCTCATTCTTATACTCAACAAAATAGCATTACAGAACGTAAAAATAGACATCTATTAGAAGTTGCACATACACTTAATTCACAGAAAAGTTCTTAAATGTTTTTGGAATGATGCAATCCTTACCGCTTGCTATTCGTATGCCATCTTCTGTGCTCGAGGGTCAAATCATGTACTATTTACTTTATCCACACTAGGAACTCTTTGCTTTGCCCCTAAAAATTTTTAGGTGTATTTGTTTTGCTCACGATAATCGGACTGATAGGACTAAGTTAGACCCTAAAGCTTTGAAATGTATTTTCTTAAGATATTCTCGAAAAGGGATAGAAATGTTATTGTCCTAGTCTAAACAAGTTTATGACTTCTACTGATGTTACTTTCTTTGAGTCTAAATTTTATTTCGAGTCTGAGCCTTTTGCGTTAGAGTCCGGTGATGATGAGTCATCTTTAGTGAATACGGAATTAGAACAAATATCATCTACACCTCTCCAAGTGTATAAATGACGCACTTCGCTACCTGCTTCAAATCCCACGACCGAGTCAATATCTCCTGTTTCAGCTCTTGGTACACATCTTATGAGAATTCTACTATTTCTTCTGAGGATATTCCTCTTGATGATAATCATTCCCATCTTGATCAACCTATTGCCCTTCGAAAAGGCAAATGGAGTTATATTGTACATCCTTAATATAATTTTATGTCTTATGCTCATCTTTCCTCATCTTTTCATTCTTTTGTCTCATCTCTTATTTCTTACTCTATTCCCAGTCTGTGTGAGAATTCTACTATTTCTTCTGAGGATATTCCTCTTGATGATAATTATTCTCATCTTGATCAACCTATTGCCTCCTCGAAAGGCAAATGGAGTTATATTGTACATCCTTTATATAATTTTATGTCTTATGCTCATCTTTCATCACCTTTTCATTCTCTTATCTCATCTCTTAATTCTTACTCTATTCCCAAGTCCGTGTTAGAAGTCCTATCAGACTCAGGTTGGAGGTCTACTATGCAAGAGAAAATGGCTACTCTAGAGCAGAATGGCACATGAGATTTGGTACCTCTCCTACCTGAAAAAAAGGCAGTTGGTTGTCGTTGGATTTACACAGTAAAACTCAACCCAGATGGTTCACTTGCTCTCTTAAAAGCATGTTTGGTTGCTAAAGGATATTCTTAGATGTATGGTATTGACTATCATGAGACATTTTCTTCTGTGGCTACTTTTGTTCATCTCCTCATTTCGTTTGTTGCTATTCATCATTTGCTCTTTATATCAACTTAATGTCAAGAATGTCTTCCTTCATGGTATTCTTGATGAAGAGGTTCATATGGAGTAACAGCCTAATTTTGTTGCTCAGGGAGAGTCTGGACAAGTTTATTGTCTCGGGAAATCTTTATATAGGTTGAAGCAATCTCCTAGAGCATGGTTTGGGAGATTTGCCTCAGTTGTTCAGGAGTTTGGACTTCGTAATTCTGAGCAGGATCATTCAGTTTTCTTTCGACTTCATTAGGAAAAATGTATTTTATTACATATTTATGTGAATGATATAATGATTACTGGTGATGATGCTCAAGAAATTAGTGAGCTGAAATTATATCTGCAGAAGAAGTTTCAACTAAATATTTGAGACAGTTGCGATATTTTTTGGGCAATGAGGTAGCAAGATCGAAGAAAAGAATCTCTCTCTCAATGGAAATATGTGATGGATATGTTTTCAGAAGCTGATAAGTTAGGGAGTAAGCAAGTGGATTCGACAATAGACGCCAACTACAAGCTACCGCCACATCAGGGAGAGATTTCAGATAATCCAGGGCGATACAAAAGAGTTGGGGATAAGCTGAATTATCATACAGTGATTCGACCTAGTATTGCACATCTATTAGTGTCGTGAGTCGGTTCTTTATCTGCTTCACGGACAAGTCACTGGGATGCTGAGATTCGAATATTTCGGTATTTAAAGCGCGTCACTGGCAGAGAACTCTTGTATTTAAATTATGATCATAGACATATAGCCGATTTTTCATATGCAGATTGGGCAAGATTACCAATTGAAGACGATCAACTACTGGTTATTGTGTTTGTAAGAAGAAATCTTGTATCGCGGACGAGCAAGAAGCAAGTTGTGGTGATGAGTCTGAACATCAAGCCGACTGATATCAAGTGTAAGTTGGTCTGGATATGAGATTTCGAGATTTCTTGAGTGAGTTACATCTTTTGCCTTCAACTCCTATGAGATTATATTGTGATAATACATCGGTAATTCACATTGAAGAAAATCTAATTTTTCATGAGCGCACCAAGCACATTGAGGTGGATTGTCATTTAGTTCATCAGAAGATTACAAAGAACAACATTATCGAACTTCAACACGTTTCTTCCATTTACCAATTAGCAGATATGTTGACAAAATCTCTTGGAGGTCCCCGGACTTGGAGTATTTGTGACAGGCTAGGCATATATGATGTATATGCTCCAGCTTGAGAGGGAGTGTTAAGAATATAAGTTGTATAAGGAGTATGAGTTGTATAAAGAATTGTATAGCAATAGGAGAAGAATTAGAATTATATGTATCTATATAATACAATTGAGGTGAGAGAGACTAATCTTTTCTCCTAAATCTCTCTTCAAAAACAAAGGGAGGAAAGGAAAAGGGGAAATAAATAAGAATATAAGTGCAGACTAGAACATGGCAACTAATCCACTTTCTTCTCTCATGTAGGACATAAAAACAAGGCAAAAGGTAACCAACTCTCAAAAGAAACAAACCATTTAATAGATCTTAAATCTTATAGTGTATAAAATTGAAGCAAAGAACCAAACAAAGAAGAACAAAATATTGAGATGAAATGGTTGAGTATTGCCAAGACCATGGAATTAATTATGAAGCAACTACCCCTATACACCACAATCCAATGGGTTACTCAATGGAAGACGAAAACTTTATGACCATAATGAATGTAGTATTACTCAATTCAGAGGCACCAAAAAACCTTTGGGGAGAAGCCATCGTATTCGTTTATTTTATCCTTAATAAAATTCCTCATAAGCATGGTTTCAAATATCAGTCAATTCTGATACGTATCGGCGATATGATATCGGATTTTGAGGTACCTGATACGATAAAAACCCTATAATATCGGCTGACATCGAGGCTGGCGATATTGATGCCCGATATTGGCGATATTGTTACTAAAAACCATGAGCCAATACTGATAATAAGATTTTAAATTATGTTCATAAGGTCACTCATTGGTATTACTCCTCATAAGCCTTAGAAGAGAACCCCTAAATTCATTATCATAAAGTTTGGAGATGTTTACCTAAGGTAAAAATATCTGAACCAAAGAAGAGCGTAGTGGTCAGTTTCCGACCTCGTCGAGATCATGACACGTATGCAACCAGCCTCAAACAAGCGAGTGACATGTGGCTGCTTGTAGTACCTCTGAACATAAGTCCTCATCCAATTCAAACTCCGAGCAATATAGTAGGTAGAAGAAAAAGATAAAGTTGATTACGGGCATCCCTCTCTCTAAAGCCAAATCTCCGTCTGAACTCGACAGTTACGGCTCGGGAATGGATCGACCATACCTACAACTAGACGCAGACTACCAGATAAAGATAAACACTCGTTCAACCAATTCAAATCAAGATGTTTGGCTCTAACCGCTTTTGAGATAAGCGGATTAAATGTTTAAACAGAGCTAAATTTTGTAGCCTTATCCAACAGATACTACATGTATAAATAGAATGCCCCTTCCAATGTGAAGTGGGAGATCACCCAGAAACCCTAGTGCGTGAGATTGAAGCGATAACCATTGTAATTTTTCATGAATTATAGTGAAATCCCTTCTCTCTTAGTGATTTTTCCCTCTTTGAATTTTTTACATAAATCTCGGTGTTTGCTCTGCTTTGATTTCTCTAATTTCTTCATTAATTCCCCACATTTTGGTGCGTGAATAAATTCTCTAGAAATTACCCACTTCATTTGGTGCTTTCATTGAGAGCTTTGAGTCCACTCTTAAGTTCTCTCCATCTAATACCCTGACATTTCCTCAAAACAACCTCGCACTACTGATTGACTCCACCAAGAAAGAACGTCTCCTACAGTCGTTGCCCCACCGCTCTAAAAGGAAAAGGGAAACCTATCAAAGCCCCCGAGCCTGCGGATCGTCAAACCAACCTATCTGGCGTTCATATCCATGACGATGAAGACTCCCACTCTTCCTCTGCCAAGCCGCGGAAGGTGCTGGCTGCTGAACCTAAGCCCCAGCACACCAGCGAGCAACTTCACCAGATGCTCTCCAACCTGAAGAAGCAGATGGAAGCTCAGCAAGCAGAGATGATTCGACTCCGTGAGACGGTTGTTCTTGAAAATGAGCAATGGCTCATGTCCAGATTCGACTGCTAAAATAAGTTGATACAATACGAAAGTCGCGGTCTCCCTGTACCGCCGAAGGAAGAGCTCGAACTCCCCCTGTCGCTATAGCATGACCGGGAATCCGCGCAATCCACCGGCAACTCAAAGCGTGACCAATCGGAGACCCGCGATGATGACAAGCGCTCCGAGGACTCAGCGGTCCGAGGAATCAAGGCGTACCCGGACATCATGTACGGACACGCCCTAGAGGACACTCCCGAGTTGGCTCAAAAGATGATCTCTCAGACCCAGTCGCTTCTCTATGAATTCGACGGGAGTGAAGCCCGTTCTCCTGACACAGTCAAGTTCCCGGTCAGAGCGAATCATACGTCATCACAGAGTTTTGCGTTCTTAACGTCGAATCTCTCTACAACGCCATCCTCGAGAGGCCGTGGATCCACATGATGAGAGTAGTCCCGTCCACTCATCATCAACTTCTGAAGTACCCCACACCATCAGGGATGACCAACATAGGGATGAATAGGTGATGGCCAGGACAGTAACTGCAGTAGCTCGGAAGAAGTCCGGCTAGGCGCAAAAGGCCTCCCGAGCAGGTCCTAACAAAGACCCATATGGACAAGCAGAAGAGGATTGCTGACTAATAGCAATCACAGTACGGCGAAAGTCGAGATCCTTATTTACCCACCGAGTCGGGAAACCCCGACAGCAAAGCCGAGGAGGAGCCCGAGCCATTTATTGTAGACCCACATTACCCAGAGCAGACCCTCTGAATCAACTCAATCCCACACCCTCATTAGAAGACATTGTTTAAACAATTCTTGTCGGACAATTCAAACGTATTTGCGTGATCTCCCACCGATATGCCTGGAATTGACTCTGAGGGCATCTGCCACAAGCTCTCCATCAAGGCGGACGCTAATCTAATGAAGCAGAAGTCTCGGAGAATGAACGAAGAACGGAGTCGCGCAATTAGCGAGGAAGTTGATCACCTACATCGAGCTGGCTTCATTTGAGAGACGTTCTACCCCGCTGGCTCTCCAATCCTGTTCTCGTGAAGCAAAAGAATGGCAAGTGGAGAGTCTGAATCGACTTTACCAATCTCAATGAAACTTGCCCGAAGGAGAGTTATCCCTTCTGAAAATCGATCAGCTGGTAGAGGCGACAGCGGCCACGAGCTCCTTAACTTCATGGATGCCTATTTCGGGTATAATCAGATCAAGATGCACCCACCAGATAAAGACAAGATAGCCTTCACTACTGATCGGGGAATCTACTGCTACAATGTGATGCCCTTTGGACTCAAGAATGTTGGGGCCACATTCCAGCGAATGGTTAACAAAGTCTTCAAGGACCTAATCGGGAGCACCATGGCAGTATACATCGACGATATGTTGGTGAAAAGTGTACATCACAAGGATCACCTCCAACATTTAGACGAAGCCTTCGATCTCCTTAGGCAATACAAGGTGAAACTCAATCCCGAGAAGTGCACATTTGGGGTGGCTTTCGAAAAGTTTATCTGGTCACTCAACGGGGCATCGAGGCTGACCCCAATCAGATATCTGCAATTCTAAAATGAAGTCACCCACTCGTGTGAAAGAGGTCCGGATGCTGAACGGACATCTCGCAGCCCTCAACGGATTCATCAGCCGATCCATGGACAAATACAGACCCTTCTTTCAAGCCTTGAAGAAGAATGGGGCCGACTTCCCCTAGAGTGAAGAATGCGAGACAACCTTCCGGGAAATATAGAGGTATCTGACTTCACCACCCCTACTGTCAAAGCCTTCCTCGGGAGAAACGTTATATCTTTACCTCACCGTCTCGAAGTCAGCTGTGACGGAGCCTTGGTTCGTGAAGACGAAAACGTCCAGAAGCCGGTGTATTACGTCAGCTACTTCATGAACGGACCACAAACAAGATATCAAAGGTTAGAAAAGCTGGTGCTTGCTCTCTTCATCATCTCAAGAAAACTTAAGCACTACTTCCAAACCTTCCTGATCACGGTTCTCACAGAGCATCCCCTAAGAAGCGTTATGAAAAACTCAGAAGCAATCGGGAGAATATCAAATGGCATTGGAGCTGAGTCTTACGGACTCAGGTACGAGCCAAGGACAACAATCAAAGGCCAAGTCTTGGATGACTTTATTGATGATTTCACCCCATGAGCCACAGAGCAAGCTGACCTACTGAAAGGATGGATCCTGAACGTGGACAGAGCTTCAAACAGCAAGGGGGCAGGCATCGGGATTGTCCTCACCACTCCAGAAGGATCTATGAACCCTACAAATTTTGCTAGCCCAACATTAACTGTGAATTCCTGTGAAACAAAATAAAAGGAAGCATATGGTTGGGGCCAAAAATGGTAAAAGTAACATGCTGGTAGACATGAGTTGTTTTGAATAAATGGAAAAGTACTGTAAGCAAATTATCTCCGAACTTAAGAAAACATTTAGTTTTGATGCAATAAATTTCCTATAGATTCCTATTTCTCAGTTTATCATTAAGAATAAACACACATTGAAGTACAGTATAGCATACTAACAATTAAAAGTTTTAATAATACTGAAGCTTTGAGTTCTGTAAATTACTGCATACCTGTTTTACCAGTGAAGGAAGACGAGAAGCTAATGAAGGGACATGATTGCTTGCAAGCGCATTGTCAATGACTCTGAGATTTTAAAATTATATCATGTCAAGCACAACAACTATAATATAAGCATAACCAATAAAACTTTGAAAATATACAAAACGCAAGATACAGGATTATACGCTCATAAAGAATTTTTTTTCTCACTTTTTCTGGGAAGTAAGAAGGAAAAGATCAAGAGCTTTAAGCCACATAATCTAACAATATGGACAAGTTGAACGTTAATGGAAACATGAGAAGATGCATAGCATACCAAAAGAGAGGTACATCTCTTCTATTATAAGCACAACTCTTTTGAGTAGAATCCTAATTTGTCAGAGACTCATATTCGTGTCGCGTCCAAACAAATCTAATCGTACAATTGACAAATCTTTAAATAAGCTTGAAATCTAGCCATACATTTACATCCTTATCTCAATAAAGACGTTTGAAATAAAAAGTAAACAACAGTTATAAGAATCCCTATCTCAAAAAGGAATTTTGAAATAAAAAAACGCCATTTATTAGAGATAGAAAACATGATACTTATCCGAAAAGAAGATGAAAGGTCTTTTCTTTTCCAATCAAGATTAAAGTTTTCTAGAAGCATAGCAAAAAGCATATAAAGAAGGTCCCCAGAAAAATCTTTAGAAATTTTATTTTACACCAATTCTACTTCTGTTGCACGTGCTTAAAATCTTAAAAAAAATGATATAAACCCCAAAATCTGCACAAGAAAAAGACAACTTGTGTTGATCGAAAAGAACATAGTTTAATTACTCATGTAGAACAGAGGAGTCATGTATAATGTGTTACTTTCACTCCAAAAGGTCTAAGAGCTATCCTATGATATAGTCTGAAAAATACAAAATTTGAACCCATCACTCATACTAGCCCAGTGAAGAAAGCAAACTGACAATACAAGACAACCTGGTATAATTCAATTGTAGAGGGAAAAAAGTTTTCCCTCAAATATTTATTAAGAAAAATGACCCCTAAATCATAGAGGCTATAGAAATTTGCCCCTCATCATTTTCAGTTTGAGTTTAGACGGTATAATGGAGAAATACATCTTTTACCCTCCCACCCACCAAGAATCCTCCTTTCCCCCCTTTTCTCCCTTTCAATATGCCAAACACCCACTTTGTTGATCTCCAAATCCACCCCACCTGCTGATCTTCTGCAACATCCATCTTAGATGAAGCCATCTTGCATCAAATGCCTCAACCATCAGCCGCCACAACATAGGTATCTGAGCGCATCCCAAGAGCAACCCCCACAACTCCAATCTCTAACTCCACACTCTCTTTATCCCATGCAGCAACAATCATCAATTTGCTCCCACCATCATAGTTGATCAACATTCGGTGATGATGAGGAACCCATTGTCAGCCATCACCATCTATGCTGCAATGAAATAGGAGAAAGGGGAAGGGTGACTTTTTTTTTTAAAAGAAGATGAGTTGAAATATCTGGGTATTGAAATATCCACTTCTAAGGTAGATTTTTTTTTTTTTTTGGTGTGTGTGTTGTGTGTGTTGGGGGGGGGGGGGTTTGGGGGGATTAAGGGGTGACCTTTTATCATTCAAGCAAGGATAACTTAGTTACTTCTAAAAATATTAGGTCAATTAACGGAAAGGAAGAAATGTTCTCCTTTTATTCCAGTATGAGGGCAATTTCTATCATTTCGAGGGTCAATTACTAAATACAATACTTTGGAGAGAATTTTCCTGAACATGGAAGTTTGAGCAGTACACAAACCAACCATAAACTATACCCGTTTAAAGTTAATGATCAAATTACCAAGATATTGAACTAGAATCCCACCAAGAATACATCAAACGAATTCCTAAAAATCATAGTACTACATAAAGTATCAGACAAGATGATGACAATTAGATTAGTAATATTTTCAATAATTTTGTACTGCTCCTTTCAGTATGCACGTGAGCCGACTCCATGTGCTGCACTACATGAAACAGAAACAACCTTTAAATGAAAGAAACATGAATATGAAATTTCAAAATTTATACACAACAACAATTTACACGATGAATTTACTTGTTTGTTAGAAAAATATCACACTCTTTGTACTCCATACACATACATGCAGAAATCCATACATGATGTATGCACGCACATGTCCCAACAAGGAGATATGAACCAGTGACCGACATACAGAAGCTATTAACCGATATTTATGTATAGACAGTCAACTCGTTAAATTTTCCAAGCATCAGTCACCAAATGTTTTGACAATCTATGTGCACAGTAATTTGTCTTCATAGAGAGATTTACAATGTGCTAAGTACAGGAGAGCAGGGAAAATGAACAATTGGACACCGATGGACAAAGAAGGGAGAAGCTATCTCTGAATTTGCTTGTTAAGTAATATTTTTAACAGTTATTTGGATCCCAGAGGTTTTTGCAACTTTACTATTTTTTGGTCCAATTTAGATAATTAATCATAACTTCATAAGCAGGAGACCAAAAAGTGGTCAGCTACAGATGGCAATGAGAGGCAATACAACCATCAAGGATGAAATAGGGAACAAGCAGCAAGCGAGATGTAGTAAAGATCCTGAAATGGGAAGCTGGCAGCAAGAAGATACAAAACCCAGCAACAATAGGCTTGCTAGCTTAGCACAAATATGAATACCAAAGCACAAGTAAGCCAAGCCCTGACTTGACATAAGTGAAAAATGAATAATTGATTTGAAACTCAGAA